>JAJPUD010007288.1:0-53717 GCA_023553655.1 Myrmecobius fasciatus
AAAAAAAAAAAAAAAAAAAATTATTAAAACACCCACTATGTGCCAGACCCTGTGCCAAATGTTGGGGATATAAAGAGGAAAAAAGCAATCCCTGCCCTCAGCTTACAGTCTCAAGCAGTAGGAACAACATGTAAATGGGTAAATTACATACAGAACTGGAGAGTGGGGAAGGCATAGGCTTTGGATGAAGGGTGGCTAATTAACTATGGAAAAGGAGTTCTGGAGAGCATGATGGGTACAGGAGGGGTGGGGCTGATCGGAGAGACAGCCAGGAAGGAAACACCCATTTGTCTACATTTGATTGGAACTGGCTTACCTGTAACTTTCCCACTATCACTGTGGTCCTCTCCCTTCCAAGCCATAGGTTACTTGGTTCCTCTACAGCAGGGATTCTTAACCTGGAGTCTAAAAAAATATGTGTATTTGGATATATGTGTGTATGTAAATATACATGCAGAACTGTTCGATATAATTGGTTTCTTTTGTGATAGTTTATGCATATAAAAATATTTGGAAAAAGTTTTGATAGGCTTCATGTTAACCTTCCCCTGCTCTACAAGTCTCCTGGTCAATTAGATTAAACCAGGAGCTAGCTGTCTGGGCCTGGGCCTGGACCAGGACTGGACTTTCAGAGAGAAGCTTGCCCTTGGTGGTGACATCCCAGGCAATGAGGTAAGCCATTACAGAAAGGCATTGAATTCAGGCTGAGCCAAGGAAGTTCTTTGTACTACTGAGGCTGTTTCTTTCTCTCATAGAGTCCTTAAACATTTACAAAATCCTTGACACATTTTTTCCCATGTGTAGGGAATATGGGGTGGTTATTCACATTTCACCAATGAGCAAACCAAGGCTCAGTGAATAAGGTCCTTGAGCTTGCAAATGTGTCAGTCTATCTGAGCTCTTCCCACCCACAGATTTTATTTCATAATTATTTATTTACTTCATATTGTTATACTGTTTAATATATTTATTGCTTGGTATATTATATTTATGCTATATTAAATATATATTCTATTAGATTTCTGATATATTGAATATATATTCTATTAGATTTATTATATATTAAATATAATACATTCTATTTGTTGTTAGCTATATTAGATGCAACTAGGTGGCAAAGTGAAAAGATTCCTGAGCCTGGAATCAAGATTTATTTTCATGAATTCAAATCTGGCCTTAGACAATTTTATAATTTTTGTGATCCTCAGCTAATCATTTAACCCAGTTTGTCTCAATTCCTTATCTGTAAGATAGAGAACATTGGTAAATCATTCCAGTATCTTGGCAAAGGAAATCCCAAAATGGAAACACAACTGAACAACAACATTGCTTTGTTATATATTTGTGTATATGTATTTGTATATGTATATGTATATGTATATATTTGTGTATTTGTGTATATGTGTTTGTATACATACACACACACCCCAATTGAATATCATCTAGAAGCAAGATAATTAGGGAGGAAATCCCTAGAAGTGACTACTCTGTGTGAACAAAACTAGCCTGTAAATTCATGCAGAGTAAACTCTCAGGTATGATGGTCCAGACTCATACAATATTTTATAGAACAGGAATTGCTACTAGACTGAACTCTCCATGAAGACAGAGACTGTATTCTATGTAAATTTTGCATGTCCCTCATGTACGGATAGGTTGATGTGTAAAAGAAGGAATCGGTCACAGAAGTCAGAGACTTCCAGTCCACATCCCATGCCTCCAGGGCATCATGGTAGACTCAGAGTTGGACACTACTCATCAGGCCTGACTTTGAATCCCAGCTTGACCACATTACCTCCAGTACAAACAAAGAGAAAAGTAGCCCCTGCCTGCAAGAAGCTTTCATTCTAACAGGAGACAACTTTTCCATCTCTGCCTCATCTTCATACAGGCAAGGCTTTCACCCAAGAATGTGTTGGTGTTTAAGATGTGGCTCTTTAGTAAATACACACACACACACACACACACACACACACACACACACACACACACTGCTAAGATACTTTTACATTTAAAATCTGCATTATTAACATTTTCTCCATTATATTCTAAGTCTAGACCACCAACAAAACAATAAATCAAGCCCTGATTTGTGGTACTTGACAATTTCCAATATGTTAAGGCTCTTGCCAAAAACTTAACCAGCTCTTTAAGCCCTGGGAGCTGGTGCTAGCAAACAGGTCTTCATCTCTCCAAGTTCTTCCTCATTTTACCCTGTCACTGAACATAATATTTTAGCTTACCTACCATTTTAAACCCTTAATTCTCTGGACTACTGGGGACAAGGTGGAAAAGTAGTCCAGAGAAGTTAATAGGGGAATCAGGGACCTAATGAATTGGAATTGGGGAAAAAGCCTTTGGGGGTTTACTTTTCAGATACCCAGCCCCAGATTGGTAGGAACTGGCAAGATTTTATTGACAGTACAGAAGGAATATAGGTTCCAGTATACTACAAACAGCTCTCCTGGCAAGTATCAGCATAGGCCTGGCAGTCCTATACCCCCCTCTAACCTCCCAATACACACCTTGTAGAACAAAACAGCAGGTGTTGGTGCCAAGCTAGCCCAAATTACAAGGCTGGAGACTTAATGAGGCCCCCTTGTTCCCAGAGGGGGCTGGTACTTCAGAAGGCCTACTCTTAATTGTGGGATTTAGCTCACCCACCCAGGAGGGAGGGAGAATTAGTGGGGAGGAGGGTAGCAGAACGCTGCTGAGTGGGGGACCCGACAGAGAGAGAGGTGTTCAGGAGAGCATCTGAGGCTCTCTAGACAAAACTTCCTCCCCACCATGTTTCTTTCTGCCTTTGTCCCCTGCCTCATTGTGTCTAGATAACTTCCTCCTCTCATCCTTTGAGTTTGGCCTCTGACTACCTGGTTATCTGTGAGCAAGTCAGTTCCATGATCTGGTGCCTCAGTTTCTTAATCTGTAAAATGGAGGAAAGGATGTGTTATACCAGGTCATTTCTAGGCTTTTGATCCCAGATCTAAATATGAGTTTAATGAATGAAAATGAGTAAGAAAACACATTTCTAGAGTATTTGAAACCTTTGCCTAAGGGCAATATTGAGCACTGGGCCTGATATCTTGTATGTGCTTAGTAAAAACTTATTGACTGACAGCCCTGTAAGGTAGTAGGTGGTACTGAGAATTATTGTCCCCATTTTATGGATAAGAAAACTGAGATTTATGGAGGTGAATTTATCTTAGACTACAAAATATAAAGTGACCAGAAATCAGTTAGGGCCAGCCTATCTCATTTTGCAGATGCGAAGAAGCTTAATATTGACATAGCTAAGCACTTTTTACAATATTTCAGTTGATTTTTAACAACAACCTTGCAAAGCAAATGCTATTATGATCTTCATTTTACAGCTGAGGAAACTGAGGCAGATAGAAGTTAAATGACTTGAACAAGATCACACATTGAGAAAGTGTCTAAGGTCAGATTTGAACTCAAGTTCTGATTCCAACCCAGAAGCCTATTCACAATAGCCCCCTACTGCTATGATTTCTAGTCCAGGATTAAGTAGGGACTTGAGTCCTAAGTAGTCCAATCTCTTCAAATTAGAGATAATAATTATAATCACAACTCACATTTGTACCACCCTTTAAGGTTTATAAAAGGATTTCCTCACCACATTCCCATCAATTAGGAAGAACAAATAGTTGGACATTTTTAGTGCCCATTTTACAGATAGGGAAACAGAGAATTTCCCAAGTAGTAAATGGCAAAGGTAGGATTTCAACCCAGACCAACTAAGTCTTACATCCCATTGGCACTAAACTGCTTCAAGATACATAGAATCCTTCCTTTTATGGGGATCAGGGAGAGATGAACAAAATGCTGTTTGAGAAAAACATTTGGAATTTGGATTTGCTTGTATTAAGTGCTTTCTATGTAGAAGTCAGTGGGGACAAAAATGAGAAGCAAAACCGGTGACTGCTTCCGTTCTCATGGGAGAGAGAACACAGACATCGATTGGTACATATAAGATGCTGACAGTGTACAACAGGTAACCTCAAGGAAGAAAGTACTAACTGCCAGGGGACCTCGAATGCCTCCCAGACATTGGAGCTGAGTCTGAAAGGAAACCAAAGACACTATGAGGCAGTGGTGGAGAGACTGAGCATCCAAGGCAGAGATAGATGATGGAGAGACAAAAGAGGCAGTGTGGTTGGACCATAGAATGGGCAAAGTGCTGAAGAAAACTGCCAAGATAAGAAGGGGTTCGCATTCACACAGCCACTCGCAGAGGTTTTGATTGGAACCCAGGGTTTCTTGATTCCAAGTCCACATACCATGCTGTCTGTGAAACTTCAAACTTAGAAACTGGAAAACATTTCTTAGAAAAGCATACCTGGACAGGGAGAAGAAGGAAGGGGGAAATCTAGCTTTCCATAGGACTAGACAGCTTGTAAGATGAAGAAATATTCTTATTGGTGTAGACTTGGAATCAGGAGACAGATTGGAAATCTCACTTCAGATACTGTATGAGAATAGACAAGCCATCACCCCTTTCTAAATGTTTTCTCATCTCTGAAGGGATAAGACCTGGCTTAGGTAACTTTTGAATGCAGAAACTATCATCTGTAGGTCACCCCTCACTGTAACTTTCCTTTTATTTTAAATTTTCAGTAGTATTTTATTTTCCCAAATACATGTAAAGAAAGTTTTCAATATTTCAATTTTGTGAGACTTCCAAATTTTTCTTCCCCTCTCCCTCCCCTAGACAGCAAGCAATCTGTGCAATTCTTTGAAACATTTCCACATTTATCATGCTGTACAAGAAAAATCAGATCAGAAGGAAAAAAGATAGCAGAAAGAAAAAAAAAAGGCAATCAAACAACAACAAAAAGGGTGAAAGCACTATGTTTTGCTCCATGTTCAGTCTCTGTAGCTCCCTCTCTGAATGTGGATAGCTTTTCCCATCACAAATCTATTGGAACTGTTTTAAATCATCTCATTGTGGAAGAGAGCAGAGCCCATCACAGTTGATCATCCAGTAATCTTGTTGCTGTGTACAATGTTCTCCTGCTTCTGCTCACTTCCCTTTGCATCAGTTCATGTAAGTCTTTCCAGACTCTTCTGAAATCAGCCTACTTATCATTCCTTATAAAAAAAAATGTTCCATTACTTCATATAGCATTATTCAGCCGTTCCCCAACTGATGGGCTTTTTTTTTTTTTTTTACTCAACTTCCAGTTCTTTGCTACTCCAAAAAAGGGCTGCTACAAACATTTTTGCACATGTTGGTCCTTTCCTCTCTTTTATAATCTCTTTGGGATACAAACCCAATAGAGGCACTGGTGGATCAAAGGGGGAAAACCACAAGAAACAAACAAAAGTGAAAATACTATACTTTGATCCATATTCAGTCTCTGTAGCTCTCTATCTGGATGTAAATAGCATTTTCCATCCCAAGTCTATTGGAATTGCCATGAATCACTGCACTGTTGAAAAGAGCCAAGTTTATCACAGTTGATCATCATCACCCGATCTTACTACTTTGTATAATGTTCTCTTAATTCTGCTCACTTCATTCAGCATCATGTAAGTCTTCCCAGGCTTTTCTAAAATCAGCCTGCTCATCATTTCTTATAGAGCAATGATATTCCATCAATTCATATAACAATGAATTCAGCTGATGGGCATCCACTCAATTTCTAGTTCCTTGCCACTACAAAAAGAACTGCTACAAACATTTTCACACACAATTCCTTTTCCAGTTTTTTATGATCTCTTTGGCATAGAGACCCAGCCTCACTATAACTTTCTAGGGTTAGTGGGCTACCCGAAGCACTGGGAAGTACTGTGTGTCCAGAGTCATCCCAATATACTGACTGTGCCCCATTTCCTCTCTCACCACATGGAATAAAACTAGCACCCATCTGACAAAGTTACTGTGCTGTTCAAATGAGATCATGCATGTAAACTTGAATGAAACGATGTACAATAAGCATTTTGTCACCATTTCATTGTTATATACATATCAGCTACTATTATTTTTTTAAGCCACTAAGAAAAGAGTAGATCAGGGCTGAAGCCACTGGACTGTATTTCTGGCTTGATCCTCAGCTCTCCAGTGACCCTGGGCACAATTGCAAGGAGCCACTGGCCAGCTGTCTCTTGGCCTAGGGGAGGAGGAGTCAGGCTTTCTTACCAGAGAATACTCATTATTGCCACCCCCACCCCCACACATGGTTCTGCCCTCCATGCCAAAGGGGCCCCTCACTTTGTCTAAATTTTGCTGCTGCCAGACACAAGTGTTAGGTGGGGAAAACACACACACGTGTATGGACGGCTTAAGAGTTAAAAATAAAACTAGTCTGACGAGCATAGAGGGGAGGGTTGCTCCTGGTAGGCAGAATTTTGAGCTCTGATCTCCCTCCCAGCTGCCAGGAACTCCTCCCTCCAACTCACAGCCTACAAGCAGAGTGGAGGAGATTCTGGGGGCAGACACTCTGCTGCTGGTGGGGAGCCCTCTTGATCAGGAGGTAGGGATAGGGCGCGAGAGGGAAAAGGTACTGAAGAAGGGAGAAAGTCTGGGCAGCTAAGGAGTAAAGGGCAGAGGCAGAGCATGGGAGTGATTCCCCCATCGCTCCAGTTTTCATGAATCTGTTCTAGTGAGCTCAGTGGATTATAAGTCAAGGGAGTTAGGCTGAGTCCGGGGGCAGGGGCGCATCTCTTACTTCATTATGGACACCAGGGGTAGAATTGAGTTTGGTTTACAGAATTTCCTTTTACCGGATTCATCTTCCAGAGAATATACATTTCCTTTGGTGAGAGAGCTCCGACAAATTTAACTTAACCCAGGGATGCAGGCTGCCCCTCTGTCCTTCGGCCTGCCTCGATTCGAACTCGGGGGAGGGAAAGCATTTGGACTGAAGTTTGGATCTTCGTTCTTTGACCCTCTGAGCCTCCTGAGACACCAAACTGGGTCTGCCCCAGTCTAGGGGAAGGGGCGGCCCAGAAGAGAGCCCAGAGTGCCAGTGGATAGGCCAGAGGAAGAAAGGTGAGCAGATCCTTGGGCCGTCTAGGAGCGCAGCGGGTAGAGCGTCTAGGGGCGCCCCGAAAGCGTGGAAGGAAAGCGATGGCTACTCGGGACTTCGCCGCCCAGCCTGTGCCCCGGGGAGCTTCCTCTACATCAGAGCGCGAGTTGGCCGGGAGAGCAGGGCCAGACGCCCTGCAGAAGCCCCCCTACTCCTACGTAGCGCTGATCGCCATGGCTATCAAGGAGAGCCCGGAGCAGCGGCTACCTCTGAGTGGGATTTACCGGTACATCGTGGGTCGCTTCCCCTACTACGAGCGCAACCAGAAGGGCTGGCAGAACAGCGTCCGGCACAACCTCAGCCTCAACGAGTGCTTCGTGAAGGTTCCCCGGGACGGCGGCTCCGGCGCCCCCAGAGAGCGCAAAGGCAACCTGTGGGCCCTGGACCCGGCCTTCCAGGATATGTTCGACCAGGGCGATTATCGCCGGCGCCGGCGCCGGCGCCGGCGCCCGCGCCTTCGAGTTCCGCAGCCCCCCGGAGCCCCGACGGGGCGGTCCTCTACGCCCTCGCCCCTCTCCTTCCCCGAGCTGCCCTGCTGCGTGCCCCAGCGTCCGCTCTACCTGCTGGGCGATCCCTGGGCGCTGGGCCAGCCGCAGCCAACCTACTTGCAGCCAGGCTGTGCCCCTGCCGTCGGGGGGTCACCCGGGAGCTACAGAGCCTTCTCGCAGAGCCCCGAGCCCTGCCAGCCTCAGAATCCTGGGGAGACTGGCAGCGGCTGCAGAGCCCCAGTCCCTGCGGCAGCCGCACGGCTGTCCATCCACTGGGGGGGAGCAGGAGCTGTCCAGCATCCGTGGAACGTGGCTGGCTTTCTGCAAGCAGATGCTCTCCAGGAATTCCCACCCCAGCTCTCCTCCCCACCCTCTGTCCAACTAGATTTCTGACGTCAGACACTCCCCAGGAATTCCCTCCCCAGATTCCCCCTCCTTCCCTAAACTGGATCTCTGACATCAGACACTACACGGGATTTCCCCACCCCCACCCTGCCTAGCAGAGCAAGATTCTCATTCGGAGGGTTCCAGGGATAGAGCTGGGACCTGACCAGTGGCTTCTTACTAGCTTCCAGACCGAGGTTTACTACCTCCCCCCCTTCTTTCGGGAAACAAAATCTGGCGCAGATCTTCAATCGATTCCCCACCCCCACCCCCATTTAAAAACAAAAACAGGGCAGCGAGCTGGGTTTCTGGTTTGAGTCTGTAGTTGATGAGTTGAGGGAGGGTACTTTGCCCAGGAAACGGTAATTTCTGTTTCGGTGGGACTGGTCCGTGGTGGTGATGGTGGGTGAGAATAATGAAGGGAGGGAGGTGAAGCTGGCCCAAGGGAAACGCCACCATTGGTCGATGCTGTAGTTTGTGAGTTGAGTGGATTTTGGAAAATCTGGGGATTGAAGTTTGGGTTCAACAAGGATAATTAACTTTTTTTTTAAGATCCCAAGAGCCCAAGTTGCAGCTGTTTGGGATTTGGATTTGCTTCCCTTCCCTTTGAAGCAGGATGAGGACCTGTCTGTGAAGCCTAGAAATTGGGAGATTGCTTGCTCTGCCCAGACCTGGAGCCCAAGCTGGCCAGCTTCCCACCCCTCTGCTTTTTGGAAACAGCCCTCAGCCAGCTGATTTAGGAGCCTCCATTCAGCCCGAAGGGACTGGGGGAGTCTTGACAGAGTCAAGGGAGACGTTTTATGTGCTTGCTTGTTTGGGATTTTTTTTTAAACCCCAATCCTCCTTAGGGAAAAACAGCAACTCTTTGGACATACTTGTGTAGACTCCTTTTGTTATTACAGTCTCCTGTTCTCTCCTGCTCAGGCATAGAATACTCAGGGCTCCTATTCTTACTCCCTTCTGGTCTTGGGAGAGTGTGGGAGTGAGGAGAGGCAAAAGAAATTTCCTTTCAGCAGAACTGAAGTTTTCATTAACATTATAAGTTTCCTTTGGGCTTTTCAATAAGTTTCACTGAGAAAATAAAGTCCCAGATCTAGGGTGCATAAGAGGTTCTACTTTTTTTTAGTCTAAGTCAATAAAATGTTTGTTATTTAGTTCAAGCCTGGTGGAGGAATGACTGGTTAATCAACCAAAGATATTTTAGAAAGGATTCTTGTTCCTATATGGATCAAAGAGATGCTTCATGTTCCCTTCCAATTTAGATCAATCTAGATTCTCCTTTGGCTTGGGGAGGATCTCATGATAAGAAAGAATAGGTGTTAGCCAGCATCTTCCTTAATAACAATGAGACCCAGAAGTGTGAGAATAAATATTTACCTTAAGCTAAAGCAGCAGGAGATAATTGATGATAATTGCTCTGGAAATTAGGAAGACTTCCAATACTCTGCCCCTTTCAAAAACTATAAATTTCAGGAAAGATGCCAACATGCACCGGTAGAGGGCTTTTCCTCTCCTGGGAGCTCTCTGTACCAGGAATCACAGGTCCAGTTCCTATCTCTATCCTAAGTTCCTCCTGCCCCTGCAGATAATTTTCTTATGTTGGTTAGGTGAAGTGGGGTATTCTGTATTGAGAGAGCAGTAAAATAAATGCATCACACGAGACCATAGACCTGAAAGCTCTCTCCCACAGTTGAACATCTCAGATTGAATAGGAGCTAGTGATATTCAGGAAAAACTCAGAGATCCTAAGAACACTGAGGGCTGGGAGAGATCTTAGAGGCCCTCTCATTTTACAGATAAGGAAACTGTGTCCTGGAACAAAGAAGTAACTTGCTCAGGCTCATACAGCTAGGACTTTATCATATATTAAAGAATTGGAAGAAATTTTTAGAGATCATCAAGTCCATTTTACAGAATAGGAAGCTGAGACCCAGAGAAGGGAACTGACTTGCTCAGGTCACAGACGTAAATAGCAGAATTAGGATTTAAATTCAGGAATCTGACTACCATCTAGCTTGCTTTCCATCATACCTTAACTGCAATGGGATGAAAAGCAGTCAATCCAGGTAGAATTCACAAGTATTCACAGATCTGGTTCTGAGAAGGGACCCTAGAAGTCAATCAATCCAGCTTCTACCAGATAGAAACCAATGAATGAATGTGCTTTGTGCTAACTACAGAAAGCCATTCTATTTTCTTTCAATCATGGGATCAGCTCTCTAGGTGAACAGCTGGAATAGAATTCAAAGGTCACCTAGTCCAACTTCCTCATTTGGACAAAAAAAAATTGGGGGAAAAAACGAATGGATGAAAATGAAAACTAAGCATTTATTATGTGCAAAGTGCTGGAGATAGAAGTGGAAGCAAAGACACAGGCCAATGGGAGAGACACCCCATATAAAAGGTTTCAGCTACAGGTGACATAGAAAGATTTCCTGGTCCTCAGGATACAGTGGCAAAGCAGATGTTGATGTCTCTTCTTAAATGTCATTGCCACTGACAAATTGTATTTAACACCAAAGGCTTCAATAGATGGGGCTGGACACTTGCCTGGATGCATCTTCACAGGGATGGCTTCCCAGGATGATGGACTGGTGTTTCCCAGGTCCCAAGGCAGGCTGTCTCCATTGAGGGCTGATGGGTGATGGTGGCCTGAACCATCGGACATATACTTCCTCTTCCTCTTCCCCAAGACCCATAGCTGATTCAGGAAGGTTGGCTTGCCTGCCCTTCAAGTGGCAGGTTGGTGGGAGATGGCAGACTCCCCATCATCATCCCTGATTATGGTTGTGAGAGATGGGTTAGCAGCAGGACTGATGCTTTGGGAGGTCCTACTTTTCCCAAGGCTTTTCTCTTTATTTTACAGGAAAGGAAACCTGTTTCCCCCAGAGAGAAGAAATAACTTGTTCAAGATCATATAACCAGTAAGTGGCAGAATTGATATTTGGGATACTAACCCAAGCCAGTTAGTTATGCAACTAGCATTTATGAAGCACCTATTATGTGCCGATCACTATGCTGGATGTGGGGAATGCTCCCCAAAAGGATAGAAAACAGTTTCTGCTCTCAAGTAGCTCAGTCTAGTGAAAGTAGATACTGATAATATGCAAATAGCTATATACAAATAAGCTATTTTCAGGATAAACTGGGAGTAGTCAGGGAGGAAAGGTACTAAGGTTGAGAGGTTTTTTGGGGGAAAGGAGGAATAAGATTTTATTTTTTACCATAACATTTAAAGACAGTTTTCAACATTTTAAAGTAAAATTTTGAGTTCCAAATTTTTTTTTCCTTCCCCCCCTTCCTCTCCCCCCCCAAGATAGCAAGTAATATGATATAGGTTATACAAGTGCAATCATGTTGAAATGATTCTACATAATGTTCTACATTAGTCATGTTGTGAAAGAAGCAGCAGAACAAAAGGGAAAAACATGAAATAAAAAACAAAAAAGTGAAAATCTTCAATCTTCCATAGTTTTTTTCCTCTGGATATAGCCAGCATTTTCCATGAGTCCTCTGAAATTGTTTTAGATCACTGTATTGTTGAGAAGAGCTAAGTCAGTTATTGTTGATCATGATATAATGTTGTGTATTGTGTATAATGTTCTTCTAGTGCTGCTCACTTCCCTCAGCATCAATTCATGTAAGTCTTTCTAGACTTTTCAGAAATCAACCTGCTGATCATTTCTTATAGAAAAATAATATTCCAGGGGCAGCTAGGTGGTGCAGTGGATGGAGCACCAGTCCTGAAGTCAAGAGGACCTGAGTTCAAATCTGGTATCAGACACTTAATATTTCCTAGCTGTGTGACCCTGGACAAGTCACTTAACCTCAATTGCCTCAGCAAAAAGCAAAAAAATAAAATATTCCATTAATTCATATACCATACCTTATTTAGCCGTTCACCAACTGACGGGCATCCACTCAATTTCCTTTTCTTTGTCACCACAAAGAAAATTGTTATAATTATTTTTGTACATGTAGGGCCTTTTCCCAAAAGTTCTAAGATTAAGAACAACTGGGAAAATCCTTTGACTCCAGATCCAGAAAGCTTCCCACTGTACCATTAGGCCTTACTTGACATTTGGGCCCCTGAGAGGAAAAGGTGTCTTTTTGTTGAAAATTTCCCAGCCTCTCAGATCCCAGATTTGGAGCTGGAAGGGACCTCATATGCAACCATCTCATTGTACAATTGGCTGCTAAGTGAAGAGTTCAAATCTGGCTTCAAACTCTTACCAGCTGTATAAATCTGGGCAAGTTGACTTCCTCATTTTCTATTATAAAATAGGAGTGTGCATGGAAAGTGTGACCTGGAGACAAGGGAAAGTTGTGTCCCTGGGAAAGGGTCCTGGAGGCTGCTTACCTTTGAAATCATTGAAATGCCATTGAAAGGGGTTCAAATTCTTCGGAATGCTTTTGAGTTACCACGTCAATGGTGAAACCATTGTTTGAAAAAATAACAGAAGCCAAAGCCATTAAAAGATCATAATATATTCTCAGGAAATATTTAGCAACGTGATGCTCAAAGATGATTTGTCCTACGTCACACAGCTAATAAATATTCAAGTCAGGCTTCAACTTTCTGACTACAGATGGAGTTCTGCTTCCATTGTAGACACTTTTGTCTCTTATCAGCTTTGTGACCTTGGACAGGTACTTTTCTCCTGCATAAAAATGGGGCAGTTAGTAAAATCATAGACTTTGAACCAGAGGGACTTCAGAGCCATCTCATTTTGCAAATGAGGAAGTCATGGCCCAGGAGGTTAGGGGATTTGCTCCAGCTCCCCAGCCCTGCAAATCAAGTCAAATGCTTATTAAGTGCCCATCATGTGTCAGGCATGCCAGTCAATCAATAAGCATTTAAGCACCCACAGCGCTAACTCTTGGGATAGAAAGAAAGGCAAAAGATAGTTCTTGTCCTCAAGAAGCTTACAGTCTAATCTGGGAGACAACAGGCAGACAATCATGTACAAACAAGCTCTCTATAGGAAATAATTAAAAGAGGAAAGGGATTGGAATTAAAAAATGCTGGAGAAGGCTTCTTGAGGAAGGAAGGATTTTAGGTGAGACTTAAGGGAAGCTAGGGAGGTCAGAAAGCAGAGATGAGGAGAGAAAGTCAGTGATGGGGCCAGCCAGGCACCCTGTTATATGTGACAAAATGGGCTGCCCAAGCTCCATAAACTATTTAACTATTAAATTTCAAAAGGGATCTTCAGAGTTCTTCAAGGAACTGAAATAGCACACCATGGAAATGTAAGAGCCTCCCATTTAAGGACATTTATAACTCAGTTAAATAGAATGAATTATAAAAAATAAAAATAAGGGAACTTTAGAATCTAAAATGTTAGAGCCATGAAGGGCCTCAGAACACAGAATATTGGAGCTGGAAGGGCTTATTAGGACACAGAATGTCAGCTGAGAGGGCCCTTAGAATACAGGATGTCAGAGCAGAGAGGACCTTAGAACCCAGGAGGTCAGAGCTGGGAGGATCCTTAGAAGACAGAATGTCAGAGTTCAGAGGTCTCTTAGAACCTAGAATGTCAGAGTTAGAAGGTCTCTTAGATCCCAGAATGTGAGAGTCGGAAGGGCCCTTAGAACATGGAATATCAAAGCTGGGAGGGGGCTTAGAACACAGATTATTAGAGCTGGGAGGGCCCTTAGAAGACAGATTATCAAAGTTCAGAGGTCTCTCAGAACCCAGAATGTCAGAGTTGGGAGGAGGCTTAGAATATAGTCCACTGCTTTTGCAAAGAAAAGAGGGAAGTATATTTTTTCAACTTTTCTAGGTTCCAGGCTTATCATTATAAGTCTGCAGCATTCAGTTTGTCTTCCTCCCCAATTCTCCTTTCTGTTTCCATTGTCAGTCACTGCTTATATTGTTTTTCTGGTTCTTCTTCTTCTAGTTTGTATGGATTTGTATGCTTTCTCAGACTTCTCTGAATTCTTCATTCCCTGTCCCTCCCCACACATGTTCACATCTCGTCTTTCAGTAGTTGTTCAGAATATTTGAATGAAGATAGTATAATCTAGTGGAAGGGAAGCTGGATCGGTGTAAGAGGATCTGGGTCCAAATCTCAGCTCTTCCAGTTCCTACCTTGGTCAAATCATTTACTTTCTGCTAAGTTTCAGTTTCCTTATCTGTTTAAAAAAATAAAGGAGTCAAATTAGCTTCTGAAGTCCCTATGAGTTCTCTATCTATGAATCTAGGCTGATTTTTTTTATTTAGTATTTTATTTTCTCCCAATAAAATGTAAAACCTATTTTGAACATTCATTGAAAAATTTTTGAGTTCCAAATTCTCTTCCCCTTTCCTCTCTCCCTTTATTAAGAAGGCAAGCAATTTTGTGTTACATACGTGCAATTGTGCAAAACTATTTCCATATTAGTCATGTTATGAAAGAAAAAGAAGAAAAAGAAAGAATATAATAAAAGTATTCTTTGCTCTGCTTTCAGACTCCATCAGTTCTTTCTCTGGAAAAATGGGAGCATTTTTTCATCAGACTTTCTTCAAAATTGTCTTGGAGCATGGTATTGCAGAGAATAGTTGGTCATTGTCCTTCGTTCTTGAAGAGGACCAAAATGGCATCCCTATGTTAGCGTCAAGTTACAGTGTGTCCAACTGGGGCCGATCACCCCAATATGAGCTGGGAATGCTCTGTCACAGGTCGGGCACAAATAGTCCCTGGGAACATTTGAGGTGCTTCTTTAATTTTGTGCATCTCATGTTTCTTCTGAGCTACTTCAATTCTGCTTTGCTCATTGAGCACAGCCCCTTTTCTGATGAGGGCACACCATGCTGGGCAGTCCTATGTCAGTGTCTCCCATGTCATACAGTCAATCCTAAAGCTCTTAAGAGAGAGTGTTCTTGTATTGCTTTTTCTAACACATGAGCCTTTGCCCTGTGTGAGTTCTCCATAAAATAGTCTTTTTGGCAAGTATACAGTTGGCATTCAACCAATGGCCAACCCAACAGAGTCGCACTGTGGTAGAGTTTGAATGCTTAGTAATTTAGTTTGAGAAAGGACCTCAGTGTCTGATGATACCTTATCCTGCCAGGTGACCTTCAGAATCTTCCTAAGACAATTCCAATGGAAGCAGTTCACTTTTCTGGCATGGAGCTGGTAGACTGTCCAGGTTTCACAAGCATACAATGATGAGATCAGCCCAATGTAGCCAAATGATTCGCCACAGATCATCATATGATATTGCTATTACTGTGTATAATGTCATGGTTCTGCTCATTTCACTTTGCATCAGTTCTTGTAAGTCTTTTGAGGTTTTTCTGAGAGCATCCTGCTCATCATTTCTTACAGCACAATAATATTCTGTTATAATCATATAATCATATGAAACTTGTTCAGCCATTCACCAATTAATGAGCATCCTCTCAGTTTCCAAATTTTTGACCCCACAAAAAGAGCTGCTATACACATTTTTGTACATAGAGGTGCTTTTTTCCTTTCTCTTTAATGTTTTTGGAGTACAGATCTAGTAGTGGTTCTGCTGGGTCAAAGGGTATTCACAGTTTTATAGCCCTTTGGATATAGTTCCAGATTGCTCTCCAAAATGGTTGGATCAGTTCACAACTCCACCAACCTAGTGCATTATTGTCCCATTTTTCCCACATCCCCGCCAACATTTGTCATTCTCTTTTTCTGCCATAGAAGTCGATCTGTTAGGTGTGAGATGGTACTGCTAAGCCAAAACTTCTAAGGCATCTTCCAGCTCTAAACTGATGGGTTTTTGAATGGCTGAATGAATGGAAAATGAATGAATGAATTCTACTTCAGAGAATTTTAAAATCCTGGTGACTCCCCAACCTCACTTAAATGATGCCTTTGCTACTTGACTCTCCTGTTTTTGGCTTCTAATTAAAGAAAATCAGGGAATAAAAAAAAAGACTTTCATGATCTCAGGTGAATTCCTCTAACTTTTAATTTAGGTGTGTTTAATTGTAGGGAGACAATATTTTTTGTGTGTGCAATAACATCACCCTGTTATTTTTAATTTTTCTCTTTTTTTGAGGGAATCAATAAGATGATCTTACTTGAAGAAAAGAAATTAGTTAGGTAGTGCCTGAGGGCAACTTTGGTCTGGATTTTCTTTTTTTTCTTTTTTAATTATGGATTTTCTTTAGAATTTCAGCTGGATTCATTTCTCTTCTCAAACCCTCCTTCATTCTAACAGCGGCTTCTCCGATGAAGAGCAAGGGACACAGAAGTAATGAGAGACTCTAAGAATGTGTAGTGGGGAAATCTAACCTTCTTATATCACAGAGGAGGAAACCCCCAACCCCACAGAGGGACAGTGACTGCTCTCATGTCCCATTAAGTAGCAGAGGGAGGATTCCAAACCAGGGCTCCAGATCCAGGGCTGATTACATTAAACCACACCACTGCTTGAAGCTCCAGTGTGTCAAGCAGCCAGGAACTGTCCCTGAGAGTCAAAGATGGCTTTCATTCCCAAAGGGCAAATCCTAGAAGATTCGGGAGGATCTTGGGACACAGGTTGTCAGAGCTGAGAGGGGCCTTAAGAATAGAAAAAGTCAGAATTGGGACAGATCATAGGGATCGTCTAATTCAACCTCTTTACAGGTTTTGGTTGAAACACTCTCATTGTTCTGTGTGTGTGTGTGTGTGTGTGTGTGTATCTGTCTGTCCATCTGTCACATCCTATCTGTGTATATGTCTGTCTGTCTATCCATCTGTCTCATCCTCTGTGTAAGTCTGTTTGTCCATCTGTCCCATCCTGTTTCTCTGTGTGTATATCTGTCCATCTATCCTATCCTGTCTCTCTGTGTATGTGTATGTCTATCCATCTGTCTCATTCTTTTTGTTTGTGTAAGTCTGTCTGTCCATTTGTCCCATCCTGTCTCTCTATGTGTGTATATCTATGCATCTGTCTAATTCTCTGTTTGTGTATAAGTCTCTGTCCATCTGTCCCATCCTGTCTCTCTATGTGTGTATGTCTGTCCATCTGTCCCATCCTGTCTCTCTCTGTGTGTATATCTATGCATCTGTCTAATTCTCTCTGTGTATAAGTCTCTGTCTATCTGTTCCATCCTGTCTGTGTGTATATCTGTCTATCCATCTGCCTTATGCTCTGTGTGTATGCAAGTCTATCTGTCCATCTGTCCCATCCTATCTGTGTGTGTATGTCTACCTGTCATCTGTCCCATCTTGTCTGTGTGTATGTCTTTGTGTCTGTCTGTCTCATCCTCTGTGTAAGTCTGCCTATCCATCTGTCCCATCCTGTCTGTGTGTGTGTGTCCATCTGTCCCATCCTGTGTGTGTCTATCTGTCTGTCCATCTGTCTCATCCTGTCTTCCATTTGTGCCATCATCAGAGCAATTTTCTTACTTGGCAGCTTCCTTCATATAGGGGTTATGAATGCCCATCCACCTTGCCACTATTTATAGTTACTTAATGATTAGGATGAAAAGAAGCAGAAAAGGACTGGGAAAAAGAATTTCTTCAGCACAGACCATTTCTTTTTTTCCCCCTGAGGCAATTGGGGTTAAGTGACTTGCCCAGGATTACAGCTAGGAAGTATTAAATGTCTGAGACTAGATTTGAACTCCGGTCCTTCTGACTTCAGGGCTGGTGCTTTATCCACTGCCCCACCTAGCTGCCCCTTAGAGACCATTTTTGTTGCCCTCAAAATGCCAAAGGAGAGCTGGACCCAGAGGCAGCCAGATGGCACAATTTATGGAGCATCAGATCTGCAGGCAGGAAGATTTCAGTTTAAATTTTGTCCTATACATTTATTAGCTGTGTGACCCTGGGCAAGCCAATTAACTTCTCTCCCTCTTGGTTTCCTCAACTGTAAAATGGAGATAATAATAGCACTGCCCTCCCAGAGTTGTTGTGAGGATCAAATTAACATTAATTAATTTGTAAAATGCTTAGATATATTAGCTATAATATATCTAATAATAGATATATAGATGCTATATAAATAGCTATATAATAATATGTGCTATATAATAACATATTCATTTTTATATAGAGATATATAATAGATATATAGAGATGCTATATAAAAATGCTTTATTCTTTCTTCTTCCCCCTTCCCCGTGTGACACAGATAAAAATTCCTCTGGCCAGTGTATGACCTTAGGCACATCATTATAATCCCTGTTCTTCACTTATACAGATTTTTTTTTTTAAAAAGAAATTATTGAAAAAAAAGTGTGACAAAGGCAATTCTTCCCTTCAGAAAGGGAATAGTAAAGGTAATAACAGTATTAATAAAAATGACATTTACATAGTGATTTAAGGTATTCAAATATATATAGATATAGATACAGTATATTGCCTCATTTCTGCCCTATAGCAACCCTGTGAGATAAATACTACAGGAATTATCTCCATCTTATAGATGAGGAAGCTGATCAGTGAGGTTTAATTACACACAATTCCTAAGTCTTAAAGGTGGGATTTGAACCCAGTTCTCTCATCTTCTAATTTCTGCATTGGTAGGTTCATTGGTTGGTCAGAATATAATCTATATTTTATATCTAGGAACATGTGGAGAGATCTTTTGGGGCTATTATCAGAATAATAATGCTGAGGCCCACTGGGACTAATTAAGGGGTCTAGAACATAGAATGACAGAGCACTCCAGCAAATAAGGGTGGAGACGGTGCAGTGGATAGAGCACCAGCCCTGAATTTAGGAAGACCTGAGTTCAAATCTGATCTCAGACACTTAATACTTCCTAGCCTGAGCAAGTCATTCAACCCCTAATTACTTTGCAAAATAATAATAAATCATGCAGTTCTTTTAGAACCAAAGTGAAAAAAGAAAAAGTCCACTGGTCACCTCCTAAAAGAAACTACAAAACAACTCTCAGTAACATTATAGCCAAATCAGAGATTTTAGGTCAAAGAAAAAAAATACTGCAAGCAGCCAGAAAAGAAAAATCCAAGTACTAAAGAACCAAAGTCAGGGTCACACAATACAATATTCCAGAAAGCAAAGGATATTGGCTTACAGCTAAGAATAACTTAACCAGAAAAGTTGAATATAATGCTAATATTAGGTCTTTAATGAAAGAGAGGATTTCCAAGCATTCACGATGAAAAGAGTCAAGAGAAGCAAAAATAAAGGTGAGTGAGCAATCATAAGGGATCAACTGTTTGACCTTGTGATATGGTGAGAGTATTGATGTATCCTCTCAAAACTTTGTCATGAGCAGAGGTCACAGGAGTCTAGTTAGGCAGAGGTGTGGGCATGGTTCTGTTCGGTTTTCGTGATCTTAAAAGATCTGTAAAAGGAAAAGTAATACAGAAGAGGTGAAATGGGGTGGGGGAAGGGAGTAAAGAATTAGAGAGACATTATCTCCTATAAATGGGGAGTACAAGCAGAAGTCTATACAAACAAGAAGGAGAAAGGAGAGCAAGGAACACTGGAATATTACATTGGCCCAAAGGAGGGAATAGCACACACCCAAAATTTGGTACAGGAATACAGCACGCTCAACAGGAAGGAAAGGTGAAAGGGGAAAGAGTGGGAAAAGAGAGAGAATAGGTTAAAGAAAGGATTTGTTTTAAGCTAGACATAGGGGTGGGTTTGGGGGGTTTTTTGGTCTGTTTTCTTCACTAGGGGACTAATATGGAATGTTCAGGGATTATTAGCACCTCTGTTGTGAAGGCTTGTGAGACCTTTTCAGGGCTGCTCATCCAGCAGCCTTTGGTATCCCCCTGGCATTCAACTCCTACCTGTGGCTCCAAATAGCTATATGCACAGAAGCCACATCCCAGTGGGAACATCTCAGCAGATGGGCTAAAACTTACCTTTTGTGAGACAGAGCAATGTCTACCCCAAGCATGTGAAGACTTCCCCTGAGGTAAAGCTTGGATGACTTGAATGAAGCAGGTGCAGTGGAGCACTTAGAGCTTGGTCAGACATTAAAAAATGCCATGGTCATCCACTGCATCCTGGGACATCACCAGTCACCTGACTCTTATCTTGCTACTGGACTTCAATGACTCTGGAAAAGAGAGTGAGATTGACAATTTTGTGTAATTCTACCCCACTTAAATCTAATTCATGTGCAAGTCAATATATTACTCCCTGATGTCACTGATCCTCTCTGAAAATAAAGAATGAACAATATGAAAATATGTTTTGCTTGACTGCACAAGCATGGCCTATATCAAATTGTTTGCCATTTCAAGAAGGAGAGAAGGATGAAAGGAAATGAGAGAATTTAGAACTCATAATTTTAAAAAAATATTAATAATTGTTTTTACATATAATAAGAAAAAACAAATACTCAAAACTTTAAAAAAATTGATATGGGGGTGGAGAAAGAAAACCAAATTACCAGATCCCAAACAAAAGTAAATTACAGTCAATGAAGATGAAATAAAAGAAATGATTAGGAACTATTTTGCTCAATTACATGCCAATAAAAATGCCAAGCTAAATGAAATAGATGGATATTTAAAAAACTATAAAATACCTAGATTACAGGACAAGAATTGCATTACTTAAATAACTTAATCTCAGAATATTCCCAATGAATATTGATACTAAAAATTTAAAATAAAATATTAATGATAAGACCACAGCAACATATCACAAAGATTATAGTTCTGATGAGGTTGGATTTATGCCAGGATTGTAAAGATGATTTAATATTAGGAAAACCACAAATATAATTAGCCATGGTTGATTGTTGTACTTCACTCTCAAAGAGAATCAAAATGATATCACTATGTTAGAGTCAAGTTATAGTATATCTGATTGTGGCTAATCAAACCAATACAAGCTCAATATGCTCTGTTACCAGTCAGACACACATAGTCTCTATGAACATTTGGGGTGGATTCTTTAATTTTGTATATCTTGGCATTTCTTCTGAGCTAATTCAATTCTGCTTTGCTCATAAAGCACAGCACCTTCTTTGATGAGGGCACTCCATGTTGGACAGTCTTGTGCCTGTGTCTCCCATGTTATACAATCAATTCTAGTTCTTAAGAGAGACCTTAAAAGCATTCTTGTATTCCTTTTCCTGACTATCACATGAGCACTTGCCCTGTTTGAGTTCTCCATAAAATAGTCTTTTTGGCAAGCTATCTTTGATATTTGAACAATGGACAACCCAACAATATTGTGCTTTCTCCAGTAGAGTTAGAATGTTAGCAGTTTAGTTTAAGAAAGGACCTTAGTCTCTGGTATCTTATCCCACTTAATGTGCTTAATAATAAGCACATCTATATTATTATATTAACATGCAGATTTTTTTTTACAAAGAATGAAAAATAGAAAAAAAAGTGAAATATTTCACTGGAAAAACAACTGGCCTCCAAAAAACAGATTAAGGAGAGATAATTTAAAAATTATTGGGCTATCTGAAAGCCATGATCAAAAAAAATGTAGACATCATATTTCAAGAAATTATCAAGGAAATCTGCCCAGATATCGTAGGTCCCGCAGGTAAAAAAAAATTTGAAAGAATGTACCAACCACTACCTGAAAGAGATTCCCCAAATGAAAACTCCCCCTAATATTATAGCCAAATTCCAGAGATTCTAGGTAAAGGAGAAAATAATGCAAGTAGCCAGAAAGAAATAATTCAAATATAGAGTTACAGTGAGTTTCACACAAGATTTTAGCAGCTTTCATATTAAAGGAGTAGAGGGCTTGGAATGTGATATTTTGGAAGGCAAAGGATCTAAGATTACAATGAAGAATAATCTACCTAGAAAAACTGACTATAATCCTTCAAGAGAAAAAATGGATATTTAATGAAATAGAGGACTTTCATCCATTTCTGATGAAAAGACCAGAGATGAATAGAAATTTTGATATTCAAATACAAGATTCAAGAGAAGCATAAAAAGGACAAATATTAAAAATAAATCATAATGGAATCAATAATCCTAAACTGTATGAGGGAGACGATATATGTAATTCCTAAGAATTTTATCATTATTAGGGCAGTTAGAGTCTGCATAGACAGAGGTCATGGGTAAGAGCTTATTATGTTGGGATGGTCTCCAAAAATAGTAAAGGGGTGAGAAAGAGGGATGCACCAGAAGAAGGAGGAAGGGAAAGGAAGAATGGGGGAAATGATTTCACAAAAGAAGCAGTGCACAAGTAAGAGCTTTTAGAGTGGAAAGGAAAATTAAGGGAGGGAACAATCCTTGAACTTCACTGCCAATAAAATTGTTTCAGAGAGAAAAACTAAAAATACACATTGAGTTGGATATGGAAATCTATCTTACCCAACAGAAAAGTAGGAGGGGAAGGGAATAAAAAATGAAAGGGGAAGGTGATAAAAGGGAGAGCAGATTAAGGGAGGCAGTAATCAGGCACAGATTGACTTTTGAAGAGGGACAGAGTAAAAAGAGAGAAATAGGATAAACAGAAGAAAATCAGATTCAGGGAAATATAAACTTAGTAATCATAACTGTGAATATGAATGAGATGGAATTCATCCATAAAACAGAAGTAGATAGTAGCAACCAGAATCCAAAAATATCTTTTTTACAAGAGATACAACTGAAAAAGAAACGGACACAAACACACAAACACACACACACACACACACACACACACAGAGAGAGAGAGAGAGAGAGAGAGAGAGAGAGAGAGAGAGAGAGTTAAAACAAGGGTTTGGAGCAGCATTTATTATGCTTTACTTGAATTTTTTAAAAGGCAGGGATAGCAATCATGATCTCAGATAAAATAAAAACAAAACAGACAATTAAGATAATTAAGAAAACTATATTTTTTTCTTTTTGCTTCTTTTTTCTTTTTTATATTTTTTTAAAGAAAACTATATTTTAATAAAAGTACATAAACAATGAAGTAATATAAAAATGTTTATAGAAAGTTACTCTGAGAAAGGCCTCATT
This sequence comes from Myrmecobius fasciatus, assembly GCA_023553655.1. NCBI lineage: Eukaryota > Metazoa > Chordata > Mammalia > Dasyuromorphia > Myrmecobiidae > Myrmecobius > Myrmecobius fasciatus. The sequence goes on from JAJPUD010007288.1 coordinate 22,788, forward strand.
TCTCAAATATATGGGAAACTAAATCAGGTTTATAAAAATAACCATTTCCCAATTGATAAATGGTCAAGGCATGTGAACAGAAAGTTTTCAAAAGTAATTAAAGCTCTTTATAGTCATATGTAAAAGAGCTCTAATTCATTATTCATACAACTCTGAGGTACTATCTCACACAGAAATGACAAGTGCTGGAGAGAATGTGGAAAAACAGGTACATTAATGAATTGTTGGTAGAGTTGTGAACTGGACCAGCCATTTGGGAAAACAATTTGGAACTATGTCCAAGGGGCTAAAATACTGTCCATACTGGACAATACAACTCTTGTTTGGTGATTCAGTTGTGTCCTGTTTTTCTTGATTCCATGATAGCATGCTAGATCCTTCTGTCTCTTGAAGTCCAAGTACATGTCTGTGGCTTTTATGACACTATTTATTCAATGCATCCTTTTGCCTTCAATCTTTCCCAACTCTAGATCTTCTCATTAAGTGCCCAAAACACTTTGGCTTCAGCTTCAGTATTTGTCTTTCCATCAAATAGTTTGAATTATTTTTTTTTCCTGAGGCAATTGAGGTTAAATGACTTGCCCAGGGTCACACAGCTAGGAAGTGTCTGAGACCAGATTTGAACTCAGGTCCTACTTGAATTCAGGGCTGGTGCTCTATCCACTGTGCCACTTAACTGCCCCTTGAATTAATTCTTTTAAGATATTTATTAATTTGATCTTCTTACTGTCCAAATAATTCTCAAAAGTCTTCTTCAGCATCACAATTCAAAAGCATCGATTCTGTGGCATTCAGGTTTCCTTATAGTCCAACTCTCACAGCTACAGGAAAATAATATAGTTTTAATTATATAGACCTTTGTTGACAAGATAACATCTATATTCCAAAGAAATAAAAGAAGATGTAAAATAACCTATATGTACAAAAATATTTATGGTAGCTCTTTTCAAAGTGGCAAAAATTAGAAATTGAAGGAATGTCCATCCATTGGGGAATGATTGAAAAAGTTGTAGTATGTCATTATGATGGAACATTATTGTGCTAAAAGAAATGAAGGGGGATGTTTTAAGAAAAACCTGGGGAGACTTATATGAACTAATGTGAAGTGAAGTGAGCAGAATCAGGTGATGAATCCTGATACAAATTAAAGCATAATTTTGTCTATTTATTTTTGCTTTTTTCCAACATCGCTAAAGTGGAAATATGTTTTACCTTATATGTGTATAATGGCTATCATATTGCTTTCTAGGTGAAGGAGGGGCTGGAAAAAGGGGAAGAATTTGAAACAACATTTTTTCATGTTGAAAAATAAAGTAAAAGAACAAATTCAGCAAAACAAAAAAGAAATAGCTTTTCACAAAATACAATATTCATCTGTTAAAAATACTAGAAAGCGGAAAAACATCAAGTGCTCATGGGTAGGCTGAGCGAATATAATAAAAATGACAATACTACCCAAACTAATTTATTTATTTAGTGCCATACCAATCAAACTCCCAAGAAATTATTTTACAGGTCTAGAAAAAATGGTAGCAAAGTTCATTTGGAAGAATAAAAGGTCAAGAATTTCAAGGGAATTAATAATAAAAAAAAAAAAAGACAGATGAAGGTGGCCTTGCTGTACCAGATCTAAAAGCAGCAGTCATCAAAATCATTTGGTACTGGCTAAGAAATAGAGCAGTCGATCAGTGGCATAGGATAGGTTATCAGGACAATCTAGGCAATAACTTTAACAGTTTAGTGTTTGATAAACCCAAAGACCCCAGCTTTTGGGATAAGTACTCACTATTCGGCAAAAACTGCTGGGAAAATTGGAAACTAGTGTGAAAGAAATTAGGGCTTGACCCACACCTAACACCACATACCAAGATAAGATCTAAATGGGTTCATGATTTGGATGTAAAGAGTGATATTATAAGCAAATTAGAGAAACATAATATAGTTTACCTCTCAGACCTATGGAGATGGAATAAATTTATGTCCAAAGAAGAACTGGAACTCTTAATTGAACACCAGATAGATAATTTTGACTATATTAAGTTAAAAAGTTTCTGTACAAACAAAACTAATGCAGACAAGATTAGGAGGGAAGCAATAAATTGGGAAATCATCTTTACATTTAAGGGCTCTGATAAAGGTCTCATCTCTAAAATATATAGAAAATTGTCTCATATTTATAAGAATTCAAGCCATTCTCCAATCAATAAATGATCAAAGGATATGAACAGACAATTTTCAGATGATGAAATTAAAACTATTTATAGTCATATGAAAAGTTGCTCCAAATCACTATTGATCAGAGAAATGCAAATTAAGACAACCCTGAGGTACCACTACACACCTGTCAGATTGGCTAAAATGACAGGAAAAGATAGTGACGGGTTTTGAGGGGTTATGGGAAAACTAGGACACTGATACATTGTTGGTGGAACTGTGAACGGATCCAACCATTCTGAAGAACAATTTGGAGCTATGCTCAAAAACTTATCAAACTGTGCATACCCTTTGACCCAGCAGTGTTTCTATTGGGCCTATATCCCAAAGAGATCATAAAGGAAGGAAAGGACCCCACATGTGCAAGAATGTTTGTGGCAGCCCTTTTTGTACTGGCTAGAAACTGGAAATTGAATAGATGCCCATCCATTGGAGAATGGCTGAATAAATTATGGTATATGAATGTTATGGAATATTATTGTTCTATAAGAAATGACCAACAGGATGATTTCAGAGAGGCCTGGAGAGACTTGCATGAACTGATGCTGAGTGAAATGAACAGAACCAGGAGCTCATTATACACGGCAACAACAATATTACATGATGATCAATTCTGATGGACATGGCTCTCTTCAACAATGAAATGTTTCAAACCAGCTCCAATTGTTCAGTGAAGAAAGCCATATACACCCAGAGAGAGGGATATGAAATGTGGACCACAACATAACATTTCTATGCTCTCTATTGATGTTTGCTTGCATTGTGTTTCATTTCTCTGAATTTTTCTTGTAAATATAATTTTTCTTGCACAAAAATGATGTGTGGAAATATGTATACATATATTCGATTTGTCAAGTATTTTAACATAATTAACATGTAGTGGATTTCCTGCCATCTGGGGGAGAGGTGGGGACTAGGGGGGGAAAATTTGTAACAGAAAGCTTTGTAAGGGTTAATGTTGAAGAATTACCCATATATATGTTTTGCAAATAAAAAGCTTTAATAAAGAAGAAAAAAAATACTAGAAAACATAGGAATAAACAGATCTTTCCTTAATATGATAAATAGTGTCTATCTAAAATTAAGAACCAGCGTTATCTGTGAGGGTGATAATCCAGAGGTCTTTCTTTTTTTTTGCTGCTTTTTTTTTTTTTTTTTTTTTGCTGAGGCAATTGAGGTTAAGTGACTTGCCCAGGGTCACACAGCTAGGGAATGTTAAGTGTCTGAGACCAAATTTGAACCCAGGTCCTCCTGACTTCAGGGCTGGTGCTCTTTCCACTGCGCCACCTAGCTGCCCCTCCAGAGGCCTTTCTAACAAGATCAGTGATATCTTTTATCCCTCTTACTTTTTAAATATAATGCTAAAAATACTAGCTATAGCAATAGGTCAAGAAAAAGAAACTGAGGGAATAAGCATAGACAAGGAGGAAATAAAATTATTGCTTTTTCTCGATGTTGTAATGGTTTCCTTAGAGAACCATTGAAATAGCCCAGGTGAGAGAAAATACAGGACAGCCGACATAATTGAATTTTAAGAGCGTTTATTAGCCGGCCGTCAACTGAACCCATCAATGCATTCATTTTTTAATTGACTCCTGTCCATTTCACCATGGAAAGTCAATTAAAAAATGAATTGAAACAATAATTACAACAAAGTTGCTGGATATTAAAGAAACCTATATAAGTAATCAGCATTCATGTATGCTACTGATACAATCCAGTAAGAAGAGGGGAGAAAAAGAAATTACATTTAAAATGACTGCATAGAATATAAAATACTTGGAAGTCTACTTGCCAAAATATGCACAGGACTACATGAATACAAGTGCAAAATACTCTTTACACAAATAAAGACAGATCTTAAATAATTTTTAAAAATGATTACTCATGGGCAGGCTGAACCAATATTGTAAAAATGACAATAACATCAGTTGGGGATTGACTGAATAAATTATGGTATGGATATGTGAATGTGATAGAATACTATTATTCTGTAAGAAAAAATGATGAAAGGGAAGGATTCAGAAAAACCTGGGAATACCTGTACCAAGTGAAGTGAGAAGAACCAATAGAGCAAATTTTTACAATAGCAACAGTATTATATAGACAAAACTTTGAAAACCTTGAGAATTTTGATAACACAGTGACCAATCACAATTCTAGAAGGCTTATGATGAAGCATTTACTTAACTTGGGACAGAAAGACATGGACACAAAATACAGATGAGACTTTTTTGGGGGAGGGGAGTATGTCTAATTCAGAAATTTGCTTTCCTTGTATGTGCTTGTAACAGGCTTTTTCTTTTTTTTTTGCTTTTTTGCAGAGGCAATTGGGGTCAAGTGACTTGCCCAAGGTCACACAGCTAGGATGTGTTAAGTGTCTGAGACCAGATTTGAACTCAGGTCTTCCTGACTTCAGGGCTGGTGCTCTATCCACTGCGCCACCTAGCTGCCCCCAGGCTTTGTCTTTAAAACAAATTTTTCTTCTCAGAGAGGAGAGGAAGAAAAGAAAGTAGATGTTTATTTGAAAAAAAAATTAATTAAAAAAAAGATGTTATCCACTTCACTCTGAGAAGTAATGGACTCGATACAGAATGAAAAATACATTTATTGGATGTAGTCAATGTGGAAATTTATTTTGCTTGACTGTAGAAGAATTTTTCTTTTTAAGTGTGGGTGGGGTAGGGGAAGGGAACAAGTGACTGGTAAGTACTTTACAAATATTATCTCAATTGATACTCATAACACAACCTTATGAGATAGGTACTATTATTTCCATGTTACCGTTGAGGAAACTGGAGCAGATAAGGCCAGATTTGTGGGAAGAGGAGAAAGGAGAAGGTGGGGGAAAAAAAGAAACTAAGAAGGAAAGCGAAGCTTTTTTTAATGGATAATATAGAAAGAATACCAGAAGTACAGAAAAGTAGGACAGCTTTTAAAATTATATATTGAATTTATTATAAACTTAAAATGTAAAGCAAGAGGTACTTACATGGACATGCTCTTTTTATAGGATGTTTGTTGATTCCATAAAATATTTTTTAAATATACTCAAAATAAAGTCCAGGGCCACCTCCTCTGACCCCAGACTCTGTTCTCTTTCTACTCTGATCCACTGCTTCTGCCTTGTAGAGAGGATTCTTGTTAGGTAGATCCCCTGAGGGTCCCTGGCAAAGACTGGTTTTCTTCTAGGCTCAATTCTGTCACTTGGGGGAAGGGTGGAGGGAGTTGAAGCATGAAATATGCTGGGTCTAGATCCTTGAGCTTGAAGGGTCCTTTGAAACCATCCTTTCAACCTCTCTCATATTACAAGGGTGAGATGACACACAAAGTCACACAACTATCAAGTTACAAACAGTTGGAATCTGAACTCATCATCCTGGCTCCATGTCCACCTTTCCAAAACCCTGACTCTTACAAGTCCCTTAAGACTTAAGTTTTCTTATCTATAAAATGTAGGACTTCCTATATCAGAGTGCTTGCTCTATTGGGAAGAGAGAAGGGAGAAAAATTTAGAACATAAAGTCTTACAAAAATGAATACTGAAAATTACCTTTATGTGTACTATGGGGGGGAAATAATAAATTCCAGAACACTTGGACTAAAAAAATAAATTAATTAAATAAAATAGAAGGTTCTGCAGGATCATAGACTTAGAGATGGATCACAGAAGCCATCTTTTCCAATTTCTCCATTTCACAGATGTGAAAACTGAGGCCAATGGAGGTTAAATAATTCTCCAACATATTGAGTGTCATGGGCAGAATTTGAACCCATATCCTCTAACTACAGAGCCTTTCCCCCCCCTTTTTTGCTAAGGCAATTGGGGTTAAGTGACTTGCCCAGGGTCACACAGCTAGGGAATGTTAAGTGTCTGAGACCAGATTTGAACTCAGATCTTCCTGACCTCAGGGCTGGTGCTCTATCCATTGTGCCACCCAGCTGCCCCCAGAGCCATTTCTTAATCTATGATCTGACAGTTAGCTAAATTCAGAGTCCAGGATGAAGATCACTCAATCAGTTAATTAACAAGCATTTGTTAATATGCTAGGCACTTCCTTAGTCTCTGGAGAAAGGGGACAAAGGAAACAGTCTCCTATTGGATTCCCCACCCTATCCTCCTGATTGATTCTTGTTTTTGTCTTTGTTTTTTGACTAGGTAAAAAAAGGCTTAGCTCTTTGCTTCTTTTAGCCTTAATCACTGAATGGGTGTTGCCTCAGTCAAGTTGAGATCTATTAAAGACCGTAGTTTAAGAAGACCAAGTTCTCCTATTGCACTCAGAGATATCTCCAGTCATCTTGATCTGTATCTGGCCACTGGACCAGATGGCTCTGGGAGGGAAAGTGAGGCAGGTGACCTTGCACAGCCCTCCCTCACTTAAATCCAATTCACTCCCATGTCACAGCATTCCCTCCCTGATGTCTTGGTCCTCTTGGAGAACCAAGGACAAATAACAATCCTGATGTTCCCACTGCCCTCTATGGTCCAATCTAGCCTGACAGATGCTCTAGAACAGAAAGCACTGTGTGTTGCTAAATTGTGGACAGAAAAGTCGAGGAAGTCCCTGGCAGGTACCCCTGGATCCTTATTGCTTGGTTATGATGCAGAGGCCATGGAAGAAGCAGACAATTTTAAGATAAGATTGGAGGAAGAGGTGCTGAATGGGGGCAGTGGAAATATTGCTCATTCTAGAGTCAGAAGAGCCAGGCTTGTATTTTGACTTTGCCTTATTCTCTGTGTAAATTTAGGCAAGTTAACTCCTAGGGACCCCAGTTTCCTTCTATGTAAAATGGGAGAGTTAGATCAAATGATCTCTAAAATCCCTTTCAGCTTCAAATCTCCGATTCCCAAATTTAATTTCAAGAGCAAGAAAGTGGTGGGCTGCAGCACTCAAAGGATGACCAATTGTATGGAAAAAAAAAGTTTTCTCTGATCACATGAGGTGTTTAGTAGTTGATACTCTGAGGAATTGGGATTTGGCAGATGTAGTCCCATGGAAAGAGCTGGGGCAGGATCCAAATCTATCTCTGATACCACCAATGTGACTCTGAGCAATTAACTCACGGAACCTCAGTTTCTAAAATGAGTAGGTTGACCTAAATGCTTTTTAAGAACTCTGATTTGGATTTAGGGAGTTTCTTGAGGTTGACAAAGGATGAATGACTTATCTGCAATCTCATAGTGAGTAAATGCTTGGTATAGATTTGAATCTAGATCTTTCTGTTTCTCATTCCAGGAATCCTATCCCCTAATACAAATGGTCTAACATTGAATTTACCCTTTTCTCTCTAAACCTTTCTTCCTAATTTCCCTAGGTAATCAAAGACACCATCATCCTTCCAGTGTCTCCTTCCAGAGAACACCTCTCTTTCCTTCTTTCCAAACATTTACCAAATCTTCATTTCTACCTTCATAATTTCTCTTTCTTCCCTCCACTCACACAGCTCCCACATTAGTTCAGGATCTCATTATCATCTCTCCTCTAGATTATTGCTACAGCCTCCTAATTGGTCTACCTGTCCCAAGTCTCTTCCCCCACCCCCAATCCATCACTGTTGTCTAAGTAATTTTCCTTAAATGTTGATCTGACCATGGAACTAATTCAATCAACACCATTGTCTCTCTATTTACCTTGAGGATCAAATACAAACTCTTTTGTTTAGCTTCTGAAGCCCCTCACTCCATGGCCCCAACCTCTCTTTCTGACCTCATTGGACATCATTGTGCTCTGTAATCCAACGATATCATTCTGTATCTTACCCCGACAATGACATCAAAGGTATCTCTATGCCTTTGTACAGGTTGCCTCCATGCCTGGAGTGCACTCGCTCCTTACCTCCGCCTCTCAAAGAGCCTCTTTCATTTTAAGGAGCAACCCAAGCTCCATCTCCTGCATCTTTCTTTATCCTTCCAACTGCCAGTGTCCATCCTACCAAACTAACTTGTAATAAACTACTTTGGATTTATGCTACATGTGCTTAAATGTGTACTTGTATCCTCCCCTATTAGAATATAAGATTATAGTAAGTAGAAATGCTTTCTTTCTTTTTTATTTGTACCCCTAGTACCTAGCACTGTTCCCAGCCCAATAAAAGATATTTAATATTTAAAATCTTTGTTAATTGATTGATTGGTAAGGTGGCTGAATTCCATATCATAGATCCCTGCCCCTTGGTATAAATCGTGATTTATCAGGCAGAGGTGCAAATGGCTACTTGCAATTTTGAAAACAGCCTCGGGAAGGTGAATGAGCGTGTTATTTTGGGGTACCATTTTCTGGCCATTGATTGCATGTAGCTAGCATTGCCACGGGGTGGCGCCTCCTCACCTCACAGAATCCCAGCATTTGGAGAGCTCTCAAAGGCTGTCTCCTGTCCCATGCCTGAACAAGAATACTGGACAGCGCCACTCCGACTTCTGCTGAGAGACTTGCAATAAGGGGGAACCCACCACCTCCCAATGCAGCCCGCGCCACTTTGGGCAGCTTTCCTTTGTCGTTGCTATTCAGTTGTTTCAGAGTCATGTCTGACTCTTTGTGATCCCATTTGGGGTTTTCTTGGCAAAGATATTAGAGTGATCTGCCGCTTCCTTCTCCAGTTCATTTTACAGATAAGGAAACTGAGGCAAACAGGGTGAAGCGGCTTGCCCAGGGTCACACAGCGAGTAAGTGTCTGAGGCCAGATTTGAACTCTTCCACATGTCATTCAAGTTTTCCTTGCATCAAGCTTAAACAAAGCGAGTGACCATTGATTAGGGAGTAGCAGGACAAATTGGGGTATATGAATGTAATTAATCTATATTGCATTTGTAACAAAACAAAACGAAACGAAAAAAAACCCCATAACTTCAGAGAAGAATGGGGACATTTGTATGAACTGATGGAAAAGAAAGTGATAAGAACTAGGAGAACAATACATCCACAATAACCACAATATTATAAAGGAAAAAGCAATCAACCAAAGCAGAGCTCTCAGTAATTGTAACGGTCAATTGAGGAGGTCTTGGAGAATATGTAATGAAACTTCTAGATTAACTTTTTCGTAGAAAAAAGGAAGGCGTCTGGTTTAATATACCATCAGATAAAATTACTGGCATCTGACTTTGCTTACCAGTTCTCCTGTCTTCTTTCCTTCCTCTCATTTCCTCCTCTCTGCCTCCCTTTCACTTTTTCTCCTTCCTTCCCTCCCTTCCTTCTGTTTGTCCCTTTTTTCCTTCGTCCCTCCTTCCCTCCTTCTCTTTTCTCCCTCCCTCCTTCCTTTCCTTCCTTCTTTCCTTTTGTTCTTCCTTCCATCCTTCCATCCATCCATCCTTCCTTCCTTCCTCTCTCCCTTCTTTTTCCCTCCTTCCTTTTCTTTCTTCCTTCCCTCTCTCTCCCTCCCTTCTTTTTTCCCTTCCTCCTTCTTTCCTTCCTTCCTTTCTTCCTTCCTTCTTTCCTTCCTTCCTTCCTCTCTCCCTTCTTTTTTCCCTCCCTCCTTTTCTTTCTTCCCTCCCTCTCTCTCCCTCCCTCCTTTTTTCCCTTCCTCCTTCTTTCCTTCCTTCCTTCCTTCCTTCCTTTCTTCCTTTCTTCCTTTCTTCTTTCCTTCCTTCATTCCTCTCTCCCTTCTTTTTCCCTCCTTCCCTTCCTCTCTCTTTCTTTTTTCTTTCTTTCCTCCCCTCCTCTCTTTTTTTTTCTTTTTTCATTCCATTCTTTTTTCTTCCTTCCTTCCTCCTTCCCTTTCCTTTTCCTTCTCCCTCTCCCACTCCCCCCCTCCCTTCTCCCTTCTCTTCTGTTCTTCCCTACACTGACAATAACTAATTTTAGCTACTTTATCACACTATTTGTCTCTATTAAGTTTACCATTCAATAGATTGCCCACTTTTTCTTCACATGAATTGTTGTTCAAGCACAACTTCACTATCCTGTATTTGGAAAGGTGATTTTTTGGGACCCAAATATAATATTTTCTGTTTACTCTTATTAAATTTTCTCATTCGTTTCTAATGAACCTTCTTAGAATTCAGCCTTTCCCTCTAATCCAACATTCACAAAGAGACCAAAATGAGTTTTCTAAAGCATGAATCTGATCATGACACTCTCTTGCTCAGTGAGCTCCAGTAACTTCCTATTGTTTCTAGTATCCAATTCAAGTTCCTGTTTGTCATTTAATATCTTTCATAACCTGCCTCTAGCCTGCAGTCACTTAACTTTTGTTTGCCTCAGTTTCCTCATCTGTAAAATAAGCTCGAGAGGGAAATGGCAAACCACCTCAGGATCTTTACCAAGGAAACCCATATGGGGTCATGAAGAGTCGGACATGACTGGAATGGCCCCAAAAGAACAACAAATAAATAATCATTGATTGATTGATTTTTCAACCATCATATTCCATCTCTCATCTCCATGATTTTTTTTTGATGAGGCAATTAGGGTTAAGTGAGTTGCCCAGGGTCACACAGCTAGAAAACGTTACACATCTGAGGTCAGTGTTGAACTCAGGTCCTCCTGACTTCAGGGCTGGTGCTCTATCCACTACACCATCTAGCTGCATGGTTTTTTGCACAGGCTATCCCTCATTCCTGGTTTGCCCACTCTCCTTACTTCCATTTCTTAAATTCCTACCTTCCTTTGGAGCTCAGCTCAAGTAAAACCCTCTCCTTTTCCAATTCCTCCAGTGACCAGTGCCACCTCCAAATTAACTTGAAGTTTCTTTACATATTTTATATTAATATATTTGCATATTTTATATATTTCATATTTCATTATACACACATTTCCCCTGATAAAATATATGCTCTTTGATGGCAGAGACTGGTAAATTTGTATCTTTATACCCACATGATCTGGCCCAATGCCTGGTTTATAGCTTAATAAATGCTTATTGATAGATTAGTTAGTTTACTGATTGATTCATTGTGTCATCTACCAGTTTGATAAGTGTGCCATCTCTGCCTTCTTTCAAGTCATTGATCAAAATCTTGAATGACCTGGGACCAAGAATAGATCTCAACTAGAGATTCCCCTTCTATATTATCTATTATTCACTATTCTTTGTGAATGTTCTTTCTGTCAGTTCTGACTACCTCTAACTGCACAATCCCTTAGCCCGCCTCTCTCTGTCTTGTCTACAGAGCTATCATGACAGACTTTGTCAAATGTTATCAAACTCCAGATATATTACATCAAAAGCATTTCTATCATCTATCAGCCTAAGGACCCTGCTGAAAAAAAGGTGACAACATGAGTATTCTTGACCCTTATTAACAGCTTTTGATATTCTGCTTGGTTCTGTCTTCTCTCCCACTAAGGTCAACAGTCAACAAACATTAATTAAGTTCCTATTTAGGGCTGTTAGGTGGCACAGAGAATAGAGTTCCAGGCTTGGAATCAGGAAGACTCATCAAATTCAGCTTCAAATGTGTTAGCTGTGTCACTCTGTGCAAGTCACTTCACCAAATTTGCCTCAGTCTTCTCAGCTATAAAATGAGTTGGAGAAGAAAAGGGCAAACCATTCCAATATCTTTGCCAAGAAAACCCTAAATAGAATCACAGAGTCAGACATGACTGAGATTGAATAACCACAAAGAAAAAAAGCACCTAATGTATGCTGGGGATACAGATTAAAAAAGGAAGGACCATCTCTGCTATTATCACAGTTTAATGAGGGAAGATGAGAAAGATCAGGGTGGAAGTTGACAGAAGGTACCCCAAGCAGAGACATGATATTCATGTAGTCAAAACTGAGCAGAGCAGCTGGTGGGAAATGAAGAGTTGGCTGGAAAAGGGAAAGAGTCACCTTTTGGAGTCAAGGGAAAACCCCTAAGTATAACAGCCTAGGATTAAAGGCCTTCTGGACCACCATTAACACCTGAGGACCACTGTGGTAGCAAAGACCTGAAAACAAAGAAAGTGTGCATCCATTGGGACATATATAAAAATGATTTTTTTTTTAAAAATCTCTGCATATGAACATAATGGAATATCATTGAGCAAAAAAGAAATGAGAAATTCTGAGGAATGGTAGAGGACTTATAAGAACCAAAAAGAGAGGGAAACAAGTTTTTAAGGAAGAAAGAGAGACAAAAAGAGACAGACAGAGAATGATTTATAAATTGACATCAAAAGATTGCTAAAAGGAAGCTAGACTCCAAGGAACTGAAAAGTATGTAAAAATGGTTCCAAGAAAAAGAAACAGAGACAGACAGACAGAGAGAGACAGAGACAGAAACAGAGTGAGATAGACAGAGAAAGATAGAAAGACAGAGGCAGAGATAGAGAGAGAATGGTTTACAAGTTGACATCAAAAGATTACTAAAGGGAAGCTAGCTGGACTCCAAGGAACTGAAAAGTGTTTAAAAAATGGTTCCAAGAAAAAGAAACTGAGACAGAGACACACAGAGAGACAGACAGAGAAATACAGAAAAATAGAGACAAGAGACAAAGAGACAGAGAGAGAATGATTTACAAGTTGACATCAAAAGATTACTAAAAATGGTTCCAACAAAAAGAAAATGACAGTTCCTCCCAATTGACAACAGAGAAGGGAAATTCTTGACTGCAATGTTACACATATTGGTCAGGTTCTATTCCTCTTTTCACTTAATTGTTTCTCTTTGTGAAAAGGGAAGGTCCAATTCAAAGCAGGGAAGGGTGGGTTTTTTTTGGTTTTGTTTCATTTTTCTTTCCTTTCCCCCTAAAGTTATATGTCTTAAAGGAAACATGTCCAAAACTGAACTTATCTTTCCCCCTAACTCTTCCCTTCCTACCTTCAAACAATCAGTAAAGATGTATTAAGGACCAGAAATGGATAAAAAAAAAAAAAAGGCAAAAAGACAGTTGCTGAACTCAGACTTTACGAGGACATCTCCATCCTCCCAGTGACTCAGGCTCACCACATAGGAGGTCCCCTAGACTCCTCACTACCTCTCAACCCTTCCTTTCCCCATATTTCATCTGTTGCCAAGGTCTGTCATTTTTATTTTTAATGACATCTCTTGTATACATGTGCCCCTTTGTCACCTCTGGCACTGTCACCATCCTGAAACTGGCCCTTATCACCTCATACATACCAGTGGCTACTGGTAGCTCTGCCTACCCCAAAGCCCCCCTACCCCCCAACTCCCATCCTTCTGTTTTTCCCAAAGAGCAAATCTGACCGAGTCAGCCTCCTCCTCCATAAACTCGAGTGGTTCCCTATCACCTTCTGGATCAAATACAAAAACACTCTGTTTGGTGTTCTGAACCCTCCATAACCCAGCCCCCTCTACATTTCCAGTCTTTTTATATCTTATTGCTGGCCATGTGCTCTTCAATCCAGTGACACTGACTTCCTGGCTATTCCATGAACAGCTCCAAGCATTTTCTCTGACTATCCCCCAAGCCAAGAACACTCTTTTTCCTCCATTCTACTTCCTTTAAGTCCAGCTAAAATTCCTTCTTTTACTGGAAGCCTTCCCCAATTCCACTTAATTCTAGTTCCTTTCCTCTGTTAATTATTCCCTATTTATCCTTTATATAGCTTGCTTTGTAAATATTTGTTTGGATCCTGTCTCTCCTTTAAGGCAGGGTCCATATTTTGCCTCTGTTTAATATCCCAGCACAGGGTCTGGCACATAATAGGTACTTTATAAATCTTTACAGATTGATTGACTGTACATATATTGCCTCATTTGATCCCAAAACAACGCTATTATTAATTTATTGTTATTATTCTCTTCCCCCCCCCGAGGCAATCGGAATTAAGTGACTTGCCCAGGGTCACACAGCTAGGAAGTGTCTGAGACTCAGGTCCTCCTGAGTTCAGGGCTAGTGCTCTAACCATTGTACCACCTAGCTGCCCCTCTTTTTCTTAATAAGAATAGCTAGCTTTTATTTAGTATTTTTTTAGGCAATCAATGTTTAGTGACTTACCTAAGTTCACACAGCCTATACATGTTTAAGTTTGGATTTTTACCCAGGTCCTCTTGACTCTAGGTCTGGTTGCTCTGTCTACTGTACCACCCTTTTATATAGTACTTTAAGATGTGTGTGTATTTGTGTGTGTTTATACATACACAAATACATATTATAAATATATAATATACACATACATATTATAAATATATAATATACACATACATATTATAAATATATAATACACACACACACACACACACACATATATATATATATAAATAATTTGATCATAACAACCCTGAAAAGTAGGTACTATTATTATCCCCATTTTACAAATGGAAAACTGAGGCAGAGCTTAAGTGACTTGTTGGGATCATGCAACTAGGAATTGTCTGAGATTGGATTTGAATTCTTATAGCCCAACACTCTTAATCACTTTGATGCTTACTGATCTCAATAAATAATAATTTATTACAATAAAATAATTGATGATCAACACAATGTATTTAAAAGAAAACCAACACTTGTGGATACTTCACTGTCTCAATACCTCTCCCTCCATCCCCATAGGATCATACCATGGAAACGTAACTTGGGTTCTGCTCCTGGAAACAGATCCTTACCTAGTCCATAGAACTGACTATTCTTCCTATTGTCTTCATCTTCAGGTTTTGTTTTTCCTGTACTTGGAGAGAAAACATGTTTCATCCTCTCTACTCCACTTGAGTCACCACTCAGGAGGGGCTGAGGGCTCATCAACTGGGATTTCCCCTGGTTAATGACTAAAAGCCTCCCAGCTCCTGAAACACAAGCACTCACCCTCCCCACCCCCCCCAGTCTTGTTATTATCTTATTATTCAGAGCTGCTAAAAGAAGTAAAATCCCCTTTGACTTGGAACCACTCCCTAAACTCCCTTTCATTCAGGATCTTCTCCTCTTCTATTTTCTTGAACTCAGGGGACCATGACTCTCCCCCTACTTCTCAGCCATTTCCAAAATGTTCCAAAATGATTCTCTCTATTCTCTTCCCCTGCTCCATCTTCCCTCCTCAGAATCTAAGATCTCTGTTTAATATTTCTATCCCCGGCCCAGAGCATCCTAAGTACTTAACAAATGCTCTTTAATTTAGTTTTTAGATAGATTTTAATATCTTTTTATCTTTAATTTTTAAATTAATCATTGTTTTGAGTAACAAAAAACTGTTTTTCTCCTCCTCCCACTTGAAAATGAAAGAGAAAAGCAAAACTCTTGTAACATATGCATAGTCAAACAGCACAAATTCCTACTCTGGCCACATCCAAAAACTAAATGTCTCATCCTGCATCATGAGTCTGTCACGAGGCGGGCATCATGCTTTAGCACGGATACTCTGGAATCATGGTTGGTTAATACAGTGACCTACTTTGTTGCTACACTGCCTAGATTTCTCTCTATTCGCTCAGTCAGGCAATACCATTTATTAAGCCCTTACAGTATGCCAGACACTATGCCAAATTCTGGGAATATAAATACAAGCAGAAGGAAAGACAGTTCCTGCTCTCAAGGAGTTCATGTTATATTGGGGTAAGACAACATATAAAAGGGAGGGGCAGGGAAGAAGGTACCATCCAGCAAATACAGTCCCTGCTTCCATCACCCAGCAACTTCTCCTCTTTCAAAGTTTGCTCTAGCTGCCTGTACCCCTTGATCTTTATTACTATGGTCTATGGACCCCAGTTTGCTCTCCTGATGTTCCCAAGAACATCAGCATTGGGGCTCAACTTTTCTTTCTTCTCCATACCTACTGGTCCATCGATACCCACTAATCCACCTCATCACTTCCCATGATCCACAGCTTCATCCTCCTTCAGCAACCCACAAGTAAAACCCTTTATGTCCCCATTACCTATAACTCTGCCAATCCCATGTTTTTGAATTAAGAAACTCCCCATGACTCACATGTACCCTCAATCACAGAAACCCACAGGTATACACTTACTTGATGAAGATCCTTATCTGTAAAATGGGAAGGAGGTTGCATGTAGCTCTACCATCATTATCAAAATTACAGCTAACATTTAATAGTGCTATGAGGTTTGCAAAGTACTTATCATTTGATTCTCAAAACAGCTCTATGAAGTAGATGTTATTATTATCCCTACTTTACAGATGAGGAAACTGAGGCAAGCAAAACTAAAATGACTTGCCCAGAGTCACACAACTCTCAAATGTCTGAGGCAGGATATGAACTCAGACCTTTCTGAGCACTGCATCATTTGGCTGGGAGCAGGTTAAGATGACAGGAAGCCTGTTGAAAGAGAGTAAGCTATTTCCATATTCAAAGATTAATGGAATGACAAAATCTTAGTATTATCAAGGGATTCAGTGGTCCCCGAGTCCAACCCATACCTGATGGAGAATCTCATCAGCAATATTCCTGAAAAGCAACCCTTTCTTCTTTGCTTAAACTCCTCTGTTTCAGCAGAAGATTCTCTGCTTGCTGAGACCCCTTTCATTTTGAATCTCTGTCCTTGGAGGGGGGCTCCTATGCCCCTCACCTTTCCATCATCTTAATTGGTAGGTGTTTAGGTTCAGGAACTCCCCCTAAGCAGAGACCCTTCTGGAAAAGAGTTGGTTTTTCTACCCTCCCAGACTGAGGGGTTGGGGGGAGAGGAGAAAACAAAAAAAAAAAAAAAAAGATGGGAAATGGGGCAGTGGTGAGCATGACCTGAGCTGGGATCCAGAGCAGAGGAAGGCTCATGCTGAAAGGATCCTCAGAAAGTAACCCTTCATTTTACAGATGAGGAAACAAAGATCCAGAGGGTTTTAATTAATCATGTAGCTAGTAATTGAAGAGGCAGGATTTGAACCCACATCCTCTGACTTCCAATTCAATGCTTTTCCACCCAACCAAAAAGGCAAACATGGTGGCAAAGCAAATGAAGCTGAAGTGATGGGGGCAACAAGCCAGATAAGTAAGAGGCCCCCACAGTGTACCTAGGCTCTTAGTATCAGGTAGAAGTCTCTACAAAAGACTCACATTTCACCTCATCAATCAAAATTTCCCCTTCCATGAGCTCAAACTATCAAATTATCTTCTCTTACCATCCCATAGAGTTCCTTCCAGCTCTAAATCTCTGATTCTATGTCTCAGTCTTTTAAAATCTATTCTTCATTCTCACTAGTACTTCTTGCTAATCTATCCCTTCTTATTCTACCAGTCCATCATCTTGTTCTGGCCTTATATTCTCTCCTCCACAGGTCTTAATCATATAATTCACAAATTCAGGAATATTCTGTCTCCATCTTTGTTTCCCTTGCCCCCTTTCCCTACTGATCAACAAGCACTTATTAAGCACTTATTACGTGCCAGGACTGTACTAGCCTCTGGGGATACAAAAAAAAAATCATCCCTATCTTAAGAACTTACATTCTCCCTGAGGAGAAAATATGTACACATGAAATATATAAACCTATAAAAATATATACACACATGAAATATATGCATACGTCAAATATATACATATAAGCATGTACACATAAAATATGCTTCCATATCAAATAGATACACATCAAATATGTATGCATCTTGAATATATGCACACAAATATATGCATGTACTTAAAATATACACAAACACAAACATATACATATATTGAAATATATTCATATATAAAATATTCATATATACACATAAAATATAGACATAAAATATCTACATATATAAAAATAGCCTTTCTAAAATGCTAAAGATTTGCAATTTTTTACAAACATTATCACATGGATCCTCATAATCCTTTGAGGCGGGTGCTATTATTATTCTCATGTTGCAGATGAGGATATTTTGCACAGTCACACAGCTAGGAAGTGTCTGAGACTGGATTTAAACTCAGGTTTTCCTGACTCCAAGTCTAGATTCTTTCCACTGTGACTCCTATTTATATAACTCTGTGTGTGTGCATGTGGGTGTATATGTACACACATAAATGGGGCAGCAAGGTGGTGCAGGAGGTAGAGTGCCAAGTTTGAAATCCAGAAGAGCTGATTTCAAATCCAAACTCAAACACTTTCTAGCTTTGTGACCTTGGACAAATCACTTAACCCTGTTTGCCTCAATTTCCACATAGGTAAAATGAGCTGCAAAAGGAAATGGCAAAACATTTCAGTGTTTTTGCCAAAAAAACCCCCAAAAACAAAAAACCCTAAATGGGGTCACAAAGTGTCAGATGTGACTGAACTTAATGTAGAACACATATAATTACATAAATATATTAAAATAATTTCTGTAAGCATATAAAAATGAAAGCAAATTATAAACATCTTTGGGAAGGGGATGGGGAAATCATCATTCATATCTTAGTATTCTTTAACTTTCAATCACCCCCACCATTGGCCTTCTCCACTCCTATGCCACTGAAATTTGTTAGAGAAATTTTGGCCATTGTGTTGATTGAATCCACTATAAATTCATATTCTCAACCAGACTCTCCCAGCTACACAGAAGTTCACTTATTCTTAATGAATGGGCTTCTCTAACACACTTCACATAGTAGCCCTTCCAAATCTTTTCCTTCCCCCCCCCCCCCCGCCCAGGGGGATTAGGGACTTACCCCGGGTCACACAGCTAGGAAGTGTTAAGTGTCTGAGGCCAGATTTGCACTCAGGTCCTCCTGACTTCAGGGCTGGTGCTCTATCCACTGCACTACCTAGCTTTTCCTTTCTTCTGAAGCTCCTAACACCACCCACCACACCTTGTCTCCTAGTTCATCTCCTACTTGACTCAGAAGATCAAGATCTTCTGTCCTGAGCTCTCATCTTGCTTGCCCTACCTGTCCAAACCCCTCACTATCTGCACTTTGCTCCTTTGCTTTCCTGTGAGAAAGAAAAGGCCTTTTTTTTTTCTCCAAGATTGACCTAGGCTTTCCAATTCATTGTGGTTTATCTTCCCCAACAGGAAGATCATTCCTTTTCTCTCATTTCTTTCATCTTCAATCTTTCCCTATCTACTGACTCATTCTAGTTCTGGGTGTTCTATATTTGTGTCAATTCCCCCAGGATATTTTCCATTTCTGCCCTATCTCACCTTTTCTTTCTTTTTCTCTTTCTTTCTTTCTTTCTTTCTTTCTTTCTTTCTTTCTTGCTTTCTTTCTTTCTTTCTTTCTTTCTTTCTTTCTTTCTTTCTTTCTTTCTTTCTTTCTTCCTTCCTTCCTTCCTTTCTTTCTTTCTTTTTTATTAAATCTTTTTATTTGCAAAACATATCATGTTTTTCAACACTGACTCTTGCAAAGCCTTCTGCTACAAATTTTTCCCTCTTTCCTCCCACCCCTTCCCCTAGATGATAGGTAGTCTAATACATGTTAATTATGTTAAAATATATGAAAAATCCAATATATGTATACATATTTATACAGTTATCATGCTGCACAAGAAAAATCAGATCTTGAAAGAAAAAAAAAACCTGAGAAGGAAAGCAAAATGCAAGCAAACCTCAACAGAGAATGTGAAAATACTATGTTGTGATCCACACTCAGATCCCACAGGCCTCTCTCTGGATGTATATGACTTTCTTCATCACTGAACAATTAGAACTGGTTTGAAACATTTCATTGTTGAAGAGAGCCATGTCCATCAGAATGGATCATCATTGTCTTGTTGCTGTGTATAATGATCTCCTGGTTCTGCTTGTTTCACTCAGCATCAGTTCATGCAAGTCTCTCCAGGCCTCTCTGAAATCATCCTGCTGGTCATTTCTCACAGAACAATAATATTCTATAACATTCATATACCGTAACTTATTCAGCCATTCTCCAATTCATGGGCATCCATTCAGTTTCCAGTTTCTAGCCACTATGAAAAAGGCTGCCACAAACATTTTTGCACATCTCACCTTTTCTTAAAGAACCCATTCTGACTTATAGCAATCACAGCTTTCTTCTCTAAAATGTTCACAGATGTCCTTTTAGAAATACATCCCAGAATTTTGCTAGGAATTGAAGTTTTCAATTTGTAATTTGAAAAATCTTCCCTTACTTTTTTAAAATTCAGGACAATATTTGCCTGTCTCCCATTCTGCTGATCCTTTCCTCTTCTCCTTAATTCTCAAAGATCATTAATAGTAAATCAGAAATGCCACCCAGATAGGAGAATGCTGGAGCCAGCTCTAATTGGAAAGCTGATTGTTAAATTTCTAGTGTGAACATATTCACCTCAGAAATCTGACAATGCTAAAAATCAGGACTTGATTTATCACTTTGTTAACTTTCTAAACTTAAGAAAGTGATAGATAAAATGCTAATAATACAGATTAATCTTTAAAATGTGTTACATATACTTTTTTTCACCCCGAAGGGCTGGTTATTAAATATTTACCAGCATATCAATGCATCCAGGCTTTCATTATGCTGATGCAGATAACTTGATCTAACTGAGGGGAAGCAAGGTTCTTACTTGCGATTTTTTTTATTTAATCTTTCTTTTTCACTCACTCTCTACCACTTTTATTCTTTTCTTCCCAGTTTGGAGATTATTCTACTTGGAAGAGAAAATAGAATCAGAGTAACGGTTGAGTAGTTTGGCTTTCTCTCCACCATCATCTCTTCCACCCTGAGAAGGGGTTCTGCACTTCTTTGATGTTCCTTTTGTCTTTAGCATTGTGTCTGGAACATAATAATAGCTTTAAAAGACTCTTCTGGTTGATTATCAATCTCAGGTTTGATTGTTTATTAGTATATATTGAAAACATTGTTATTAAAACTTTTAATAAAATAATAATAGGTTCTCTCCTATTATTAGTCAGATAACATAGTCTGACTGCCTTATAGTCAGTCATAGGTGTTGGTTGCATGAAGATAGAGGCTAGATAGCACAGTTCTGTCCCTGGCTTTTTAGCTAAGTGAGTTTGGTAGAGATTAGCTGGAAGCTCTTCCCAAGGAAAGCTTCCCCCACGAGAGATCTGGCCAAAGCTTTTTGGTTCCAACCTTCACACACTTTCATCTAATCTTATCCTTGCCTATCTGGGCTTAGCATAAATTGTGTGTGTGTGTGTGTGTGTGTGTGTGTGTGTGTGTGTGTGTGTTTGTCTCTGATAGGGAGCACAGATCACACATTTCCTAGAGATGAAACAACTCTCACCTAAGACCTCCATTTGTGGCTAAAACCAGAATTGATAAGGTAGTGAGCTCTTCATCACTAGAGATATTCAAATTGTGGTTGAATGAACATTTTTTCAAGAATATTATAGAAGGGATTCTATAGTTTCATGGTTAAAAGATGTAGCAAGTGTCTGTAAATTAGGCTAAATAGCCTCCAGGAAACCAGGCCACTGAGAATTTTCTGTTTAAGAGCTAAGATCACCCTAGATTCCCTTTACCCATAAGGTGACTCTTTAGGTCTCATTCCCAATTGCTTGAGAGATGCTAAGGGACATGGGAGCAAAAAGGAAGGGATGGGGAAGGGTGGAAGCCTGTGGAGTCAGGAGCTGTGAAAGAAACCTGTTTTTATTCTTTTTCATCCTTCTGAATGTGGGAGGTAGAAATGGAAACAACTGGGAAGGAAGATAAAGCCAATTTTTCACTTATCCCTTTCCCCTCCCTCATTATCAGAGAAAGCTGATGGACCCACTGGAAAGAAAGTAGAGGGTTCCTCCTCTTGGTCTCTTCTTTCTTTCCCCTGTCTCTCAGTTTGGGCCTTAGTCTGAAAAAATAAAGGCAGGGACTGCCTGAGGTTTCCCAGAAACACAGCCTCTCTTCTCTGAGAACAGTAATTGTGGAGAGGCATAAGGGTCGGTTAGGTCCCACAGGACTCACGAGGTTTAGGCCATTTCTTTAGTTTTAAGGTCAAACGACCCAAGCAATGTTAAATAGCCTATTGGCAGGGATCAAAAGGAAGGAAAGGGAAAGAGAGATAGATGGTGGAAAATAGAAGAGAGAGAAACAGAAAAAAAAGAGGAAAGGGAAAAGGGAGAAAGAAGGACAAGGAGGAGGTGAGAGAGGAGAAAGAGAAGAAAGGAGAAAATATAAAAGAAGAGAAGAAAAGGAAAATGAAAAGGAAGGAAGGAGGAAAGCAGAGAGTGAGAAAGGGGAGAGAGAGAAGAGAGAAGAAGAAGAGAGAAAAAAAGAAAAGGAGGGAAGGAAAGGAGAGAGAGAAACAGAGAGATAGAGACACAGGCAGACAGACAGAGGCAGAGATAGAGAAGGGAAAATGAAAAAAAAAAGAAGGAAGAGGAGGAGGAGGAGGAGGAAGAAAATGGTGTTAAACCTATGAGCCTATGATGATATCTCTGATCACTACCACCTTTGACCTATTCCATTCTTAGAACAAGATTACTCACTCAAAAAGCATTATTAAGCACCTACTATGTGCCAGTCATTGTGATACAGTGTGAGACTACAAATACAAAAATGCAACAATCCCTGTCCTCAAGAAGTTTCTCTTCCTATGGAAGAAAACAACATATTCACATCTAGGCAGGTATAAAATTTATACAAAGTTAAGATAGGTTAATTTGGGGGAGGCACTAGCAATAATAATAACAATAATAATATAGCTAAATTTATACAATTATTATACACCAGGCATTTTGCTTCATACTTTACAAATATTAACTCATTTGATCCTCACTATAACTCTTAAGAGTAAATGTTCTTATTATTCCCATTTTACAACTGAAGCAGAGGTTAAGTGTCTGAGTCTAGATCTGAACTCAGGACTTCCTAACTTCATATGCAGCCCTCATCCACTAATGCCATTAGCCTTAAGTGGGAATCAAAAAATCACAATGTGGATGGGGAAGCCAGGGATTCTAAAAGACAGAATTTAAGAGAGGGTACATTCTAAGTGTTAGGGGAGGGAAGAGTGTATAGGAATTTGATTAGGCTAATTAATTAAGGCAGTTAATGAATAATCCTCAGAGGACATGGATTCAAGGTCCTTCACCATTCTGGTTGCCTTCCTCTGTACTCTCCAGGTTTCTCATGCCCTTCTTAAAAGGTGGTACCCAAATATCCAGATGTCTAGGGTTAAGTACTAAGGGACTCTCCACCTCCTGAGTCCTAAAATTGATACTTCTCATTGTAGTCCAAGTGCACATGGCTGCCACATCACACTGATGACTCATATTCAGTTTGTTATCCACTTAAATCTCAAAATCTTTTCCCCACATACAGCTGTCAAACCATATCTCCCCTCATTATGTGCTTGTGAAGTTAACTTTTTAAAATCCACTCCCTGGAAAAAGAAATGCTATTCCAAATGACTCCCAAAATGCATAAAATAATTGGAGATGAGTCTCCCAAAGTGCACAAAAGACTTAGAATCAAATACAAAATGCTTCTCAAAGAAATATCCAACAACCTAAAAAGCCAGAGGAATATTCAGTGCTCATGGATGGATCATTCCAATATATTAAAAATGACAACACTACAAAAGTTAATTTAGAGTTTTAATGCTATGCCAAACTCAAAAGTTACAAAACTCAATAAAACAAAAACAAAATTCATTTGGAGAAACAAAAAGCAAGACTATCAAAGTAAATAATGAAGAAAAGATACAGATGAAGTGGGACTAACACTTTGAGGTTTCAAACTACTGTCTTTTGCCTTTCTTTGTATCTCAGGATTCAACACAATGAAAGCTAATAATGTAGTATTTTATAGAAAGTGGAAAATGTTAATTATTTAAGAAAAGCTCCCTATTTAGTTAAAAAAAAACCTGCCAGAAAGAAAGCAATCCAGCAGAAATTAAACTTAGGTTAACACCTTATGAGATACTCCACAATAAAGTATAATAGATACATGATTTTAATATAGTATATTAATAGTATACATAATAACAATAATATTTTTAAAATTAGAAAAGAATCAATTTATATATTTCTTACAAATATTGGTAGATATATTCTTAACCAATGAAGAGACAGAGACAATTGCAAAAGATAAAATACATAATTTTGGTTACATGAAATTGGAAAGCTTCTGCAGAATCAATTAATTAATTTTTTAAAATGTACTAAGTCCTAGCTGTGTGACCTTGGGCAAGTCACTTAACCTCAATTGCCTCAGCAAAAAAAAAATGTATTAAGTGTCTATTATGTTCCAAGCATTGTGCTAAGTGCTGGGGTACAAAAAAAGGGCAAAATACAGTCCCTGCCCTCAAGAAGCTTACAGTCAAATGGGAGAGACATCCTGCAAGCAAATGTATACAAAGCAAGTGATATACAGGCTAAAAAGGAAATAATTAACAGAGGGAAAGCACTGGAAGGAAGAGTTGGGGAAGGCTTCATGAAGAAGATGGGTTTTGTGGGGCAGCTAGGTGGGGCAGTGATTAGAGCACCAGCCCTGAAGTCAGGAGGACCTGAGTTCAAATCTGATCTCAGACACTTCCTAGCTGTGTGACCTTGGGCAAGTCACTTAACCCCAATTGCCTCAGCAAAAAGCAAAAAGAAGATGGGTTTTAGCTGAGACTAAAAGAAAGTCAGGGAGGTCAGTAGTTAGGAGCTGAAGAGGAAGACCTTTCTGGGGAATGGGAGACTGTCAGAGAAAATGCTTTGAGTTAAGAGATGGAGGGTCTTGTTTGTGGAACAGCCAGGAAGCCACTGTCACTAGAAGAATATGTGTTGAAGAATAAGCTATAAGAAAATTGGAAAGGAAGGAAGAGTCTGGGTTATGCTGAACAGAGCATTTGTGTTTGCTCCTGAATGCCGTTGGAGGATAATATAATCAGATCTGAGCTTTAGGAAAATCACTTTGGTAGCTGAATGGGATTGTAGTGGGGCAAGTTGTGGGGAGCAGGCCCACTAGTGGGCTACTGTGATAGCCAAGACATGAAGTGATGAGAGGGTCTCCACAACAAACAAAATTAATGCATGTAAGTAACAAAGTGGTGAAAAGGAAAGGAGGGAATCTCTGTATCATAATTGTCAGATAAGGGTTTTGGCGTCCAAAATAGACATAAAACCAAAACTATTCCTTAATATACAAAAGGGTCCAAAAATATAAACAACCAATAGTTTATAGAACTGTAAGCTATTCTATTCACTAATAAGGCAATCAAAATAATAATCATATTCTACAAATTAGTAAAGATGACAAAAGATGGGGATAGTCAGTATTGATGGATTGTAAGTAAATACATCAATGTATTTACTTACCAAATTGATGGTACCAAATACCATCCATGAATTGTGGGTAGGACTGTGAATTGGTACAAACATTCTGAAAACAATTTGGAATTATACAAATCAAGTCATTAAAATGTTCATACCTTCTGAGCCAAAGATTCTACTAGGCTTATATCCCAAGGAGGTCATTGATAAGAAGGTCTCCAAAGTATTTATAGCCCAACTTTTTTTTCCTTTTTGCTGAGGTAATTGAGGTTAAGTGACTTGCCCAGGGTCACACAGCTAGGGAACGTTCATTATCTGAGTCCAGATTTGAACTCAGGTCCTCCTGATTTCAGGGCTGGTGCTCTATCCACTGCATCACCTAACTGTCCCATAGCCTTACTTTTTGTAGTAGCAAAGAATTAGAAACAAAGTGGATACCCATTAATTCTGGAAATATATAAACAAATTATGGTGCATGAAGATAATGGAATGTGACTATTATAAGAAAGAACAAGTATGATGAATACAGAGGAGGCTGGAAAAACTTATGTCATCTGATGCAGCATGAAGTAAGCAGAACCAAGAAAACTATACCCAGTGACCATAACAACATAAATTAAAGTGAATGATAAAAATGAATGTTGCAAAATGACCCAAATATGAACCAATATGGCCAAAAGAAGAGTACCCACCACATTTTTTCCACAGAGATGGGAGGACCACAAGCATGGTAAATTGCATACATTTTCAGATTTTTCCCATACATGGATCTAGTTTGTTGATTTTTTTTCTTCTTTCCCTTTTTCTTTTTTTTTCCTTTTAAGATATTTATTATATTGGGTGGCTTTCTGGGAAAGAGCAAAGGAGAAGATACTGGATGAAATTCTGGTGATAGAAGAAACAAAACATTTCAATAATTTTTTTTTAAAAAGAGAAGGCAATGGAAAACCTGACATGAAATGGTGCTGAGTGAAGTGAGCAGAACCAGGAGAATATTGTATACAGTTACAGCAAGATCATGTGATGATCAACTATGATAGACTTAGCTCTTCTAAGCAATACAATGATCCAAGAAAATTCCAATAGACTTGGATTAGAAAATGCCTTACACATCCAGAGAGAGAATAATGGAGACTGAATGTGGATTAAAGCATAGTATTTTCACCTCTTTTGTTTGCTTGCTTTTCCTTTTCATGCTTTTTCCCCTTTTGGTCTGATTTTTCTTACACAATATGATTGTATATGTATAGCCTATATCAGATTGCTTGCAGTTTGGGGGAGGGGGGCGGTAAGGGAGAGAGAAAAAAATTGGAACACAAAATCTTATAGAAATGAATGTTGAAAACTACCTTTATATGCAATTGGAAAAATAAAATACTATTGAGAAAAAAGAAGGCAAAAAAAATCTAAGTCCTAATTAATAAATTGCCAAAGGATAGAAGGAGGCAATTCTCAAAAGAAAAAATCCAAGCTATTCAAATTCATATGAAAAAAAATGTTCCAAATCACTAACAATTAGAGAAATGCAAATTAAAACAACTCTGAGAGGCTGCATTTCACACCCATTAGATTGGCAAAGATGACAAAAAAAGAAATTAACACCTGTTGGAGGGGTTGTGGGAAAATAGGCACATTAATATGCTGTTAGTGGAACTGTGTCATTCTGGAAATTAATTTGGACTTACACCCTCAAAGTCACTAAACTGCATACTTTTTGACTCAGCTATACTATTATTAGGCTTATATCCCTAAAGATCAAAGAAAGAAGAAAAAGACCCATATGGGCAAGAATATTTGCAGCAGCTCTTGTTGCTGTGGCAAAGAACTGGAAGCTGAGGGGATGCCTATTGATAGATGAATCACTGAACAAGTAATGGTATATAAATATTGTTGAGATTCAAAGGAAACCCCCAAAAGGTTGGGGTTCCAGACAGGTGTGGCAAGGTGTCTCAAAATAATCTGCAGGCTTGGAATCATCTTCAAGTCAAGGGGAAAAGTTTATTATAACTAATGTCAATTGAAGCAGGCTAAGTCCCAAAAGAATTTAACAAAGAATCTGTATTAGGAGATAAATTGATGGGAAAAAGTTAGAGAGACCAGGGACTTCATGTTACTAATTTGCTAATTTTATGGTTTTTTGAAGGGTAGTCTGTTCATTATTGTCTCAGAAACTTTGTTATCTCTGACAGCCAGCAATGTTTGTAGAACTCAAGGCCAGGGGACCTTAAGGTTATTGACAGATTGTTTATCTGACAGCCAGCAATGTGTGTAGAACTATAGTATTCCTAAGGCCAGGGAATCTCAGGGTTATTGCTACATCTTCCCTAAAAGCTAGGGGAAGAAATATATAACTACATTACTTCCAAGGCTAGGGTTATAGTTGCATTTCCCTAGAAGCTGCTCCCATCAAATATAATGGAATACTACTACGTTGTGAAAAAAAAAGATGAAGTGGATAGTTTCAGAAAATCCTAGAAAGACTTATATAAATTGATGCAGAGTGAAGAGAGCAGAACCAGGAGAACATTGTTCACAGTAACAACAGCATTATGTGATGATTAACTGTAATGGACTTGGCTCTTCTCAACAGTACAATGATTCAAAGCAATTTCAATAGACTTGGGATGGAAAATGTCATCTGCATCCAAAGAGAGAGAGTTATGGAAACTGAATTTGGATCGAAGCATACTATTTTCATATTTTTGTTTGTTTGTTTCTTGTGTTTTTTTTCCCCCTTTTAGTCTGATTTTTCTTGCCCAGCATGATGAATTTGGAAATGTGCTTAAAAGGATTGCACATATTTAACCTGTATCAGATTATTTCATTGTTGTTTGGGGAATTAAAAACTACATGTCACTTGGATTCAGATCATCGCTCCTTCTAAAGAGACTGGGCCTGTTAGTATTTGGTTTTTAAATTCTGCTTTTACCAACAGAATTTGCTCTAGGTATAAGAATTCTTAGTTATGGCCCCATAGATTGCATGTCCTTTGTCTAAGGTCAAATTTAGTAAATGCAGCAGCATGACCTTTAGAGATGATAACTTGAGGGAAATAAGAGAATAAGTGGGATTGTGGAGGTAAACATTTAACAATCAGCTCTACAAATATATATATATATGTATATACATATACATATATATATATACATACAATGAACTTTTAAGTTTATTCTGTATTATCACCTTCTTAAGACTAAACAATCAACAGAACAATAAATCAAGCTGAGATTTGTAGTGTTTGAGGTTTTCCAAGGTGTAATAAGTCACACTGAAAATTTAACAATCAGGTTCTCACAAGTCTGTAGGAAGTGGCTCTAGCATAGCTCTGAGAATGGGTAGGGTGGGGAAGAGGAGACAGCAGCACCTGACTACTGCCTCCCAAGACATAATACATTTGTGATTTGTCAGTGTTTTTCAATTCTTTGTGATTTTTTTTGTGTGATCTTATTTGGGGTCTTCTAGTAAAGATACTGGAGTGGTTTGGCATTTCTTTCTCCAGCCCATTTTGTAGGTGAGAAAACTGAGACAAAGGTTAAGTGACTCGCCAGGCTCACTCAGCTAATAGTAAGTAGTAAGTTAGTAGTAAATAAGTAGCAAGTAAGAACAGATTTGAACTCAGGAAGATGAGTGTTCTCCACTCCAGACCTGGCGCTATATGGCTCCAACAGCATCTCCTGTTCTCTCATTTCCTTTGTATTTTACTTTCCATGGTTTCCCTGGGGTCTGCTCATGGTTTATGCTACAACTTCTTGGAGTCACAGGTGAGAGTCGGATACCAGGTGGGCAACAAAGATGGATGAGCAATCCTCACACCAGAAGTCCTAGTTCTTTCTGACACTATAACTAAAAAGTTCCAAGCCTCTGAGTAAGTTGGGGAGGAGGAGTGTCTATCCCAAGCGTGTGATGACTTACCTGAGTACAATGGGTCAATAAAAACGTTTTGTTTCAATGGCTGTGAAGGCAACTGAAGCAAGGGTTGTGGAACACTTGGGGCTTGGTCAGACATTGAAGACAGCAATGTCATCCATTGTATCCCAAGTCATCACCAGTTATTCTGATTTTTGGTTTACCACTGGACTTCCCTACCTCTGAAAGACAGAGTGAGCTGGTGGCTTTGGAAAATTCTGCCTCACTTACATCCAACTGAGGAGTGAGCCAAATCATCACCCTCTTGATGTCACTGGTCCTCTCTGTAAATGAAGGACGAACAACAATTTTCCACGGCACTTCATCTTTGACAGATGCCCAGTGACATCATGTCTATACGTTTCCATGGTACCCCCTCTCCACCCTTGCCAGATATGACTTCCCCTCTTCTCGCTTCTCTCCTCCTTCTCTCCTATCAAAAACTCCCAGAAAAAGACTGGAAACTCATTCACACTGATGTGGGAATAACTGTTAGCTTAAAGTGTTATATCTCCTTGGGATATTTCCATTGTTAGAGGGATCTACATCTTAAGGTAATTTTGTATGAAACTCTAAGGTAAAAATTTAGACTTGGGGAGAGGTAGTGTGGATTTGTTTGTTTTAAAGCAGAAAACTTTAGGAGCCCAGAAGAGAAAATTTGATGAGTTTCAAATTGACTCAAAGCAAGTGTGTCCTTGTAGGGGGATGGACCCTAGGCAGCCAGTAGCGTTGGCTGATTTCTTAGGATCCGAAAACGGGGTTCTCAGAAAGGAACCCTCCAGACATTTGAGGGCAGACCACTGCTCATGGGTGCAAAGGGTAACACATCCCCACCTCCACCTTGGGGCCGACCACTTCATTCACATCTCCCTCTAGATGGGAGCTTTGCTGAAAAACAAAACCCACAAGGGCTAGCACGGGGAGGGGGGGAGGGGGTGGTTGGGAGGGTTAGCTGGACTGTCCCCTCCTCCCCTCAGGGGCCGGGGTTGGGCCAGACACCTCACCTCCTTCCCGTAATTCTCCCCGTGTTCTGTGTGACTGAGAGCAGCCCTGTGGTGTGAAGTTGGGGGATGAGGGGGAGTGCCTTGGCTCACTTAGGCGCCTCAGTCTGTAGCTCTCTCTGGTGCTGCTTCCTGTTTTTCTCCCCCAAACGAACTTCGCACCATTGCTCTTTCATAGCAGCAAACTGAAAGGCTGGAAAGGAGGGGGTAATGGGGGGGGAGCAGGAGCTGGGCTGCTGGGTATGACTTCAGATGCTCTGGACCAACTTCAGTTGGAGAGGTTGTTCTGTGTGCAGAAGCTCTCAAATGCCTGGCTTCCAAAAACCTCTGGCTGTAAGTCTCATCTCCTGGCCATCCCAACCCACCTTGGAAAAGAAGGAAAGAAGGAAGGGAAGGAAGGGAAGAAGGGAAGAGAAGGGAAGGAAGGAAGGAAGGAAGGAAGGAAGGAAGGAAGGAAGGAAGGAAGGAAGGAAGGAAGGAAGGAAGGAAGGAAGGAAGGAAGGAAGGAAAAGAGGGAGATAGGGAGTGAAGAAGGGGGAAAAGGAAGGAAGAAAGGAAAGGAAGAAGGGAAGAAAAGAGGGGAAGAAGGAAAGGAGGGAGGAAGGGAAGAAGGGAAGGAAGGAGGAAAGGAAGGAAGGAAGGAAAAAAAGGAAGGGAGGATGGAAGGAAGGAAGAAAGGAAGGAAAAGAAGAGAGGGAGGGGGAGGGAAAAAAGGAAGCATTTATTTATAATAATAGCTGGTGTCCAAATAACTCTTCAAGTCTGCAAAGCACTTTACAAATATCTTGTCATTTAGCCTTCACAGCAGCACTATGCAAAGGAGGGACAAGGACCCACATGTTCTTTTTTTTTTTTT
>JAJPUD010007288.1:55110-84087 GCA_023553655.1 Myrmecobius fasciatus
TTAACTTTTCCTGTCATTTTAGCCAATCTGACAGGTGTGAAGTGGTATCTCAGGGTTGTCTTGATTTGCATTTCTCTGATCAATAGTGATTTGGAGCACCTTTTCATATGACTATAAATAGTTTTAATTTCATCCTCTGAAAATTGTCTGTTCATATCCTTTGACCATTTATTGATTGGAGAATGGCTTGAGAATATGATTGTTTCTTATAAGAAATGAAAAACAAGCATGATTCATAAAGCAATGTGTATTCAAAATAAATTTAAAAAAAAACAACAACCCTATGAGTAGATGCTATTATTGTCTCCATTTTGTAAATGCGGAAGCTGGGTCTTGGAAATATTAAAGTCACAAGCTTACAAAACTAGAAATGGCTAGAGACAGGATTCGATCCCAGCTCTTCTTGTCTCCAGTGATTGCATTCCATCTACCATTCCAGCCTGGGGCCAGGATTCTGGGGTCCAGGCTGGCAGTCAGAGGACAAATTTAGAGATCCCCACCCCCACCCCCCACTAGGTAATGTCCTAGTAACTATCTGGTTTAATCCCTTCATTTTGCACATGAAGAAACTGAGGCATAGAGTTTGGGGTAATGTCTTGAGTTTTTGCTATTTACTATGGCAGAGACAATATTTCATACCAATTCTTGACTCTAAAACCAACACTCCTTCCCCTCTACCATTCTTCAGGTAGTTCTCCTTTACCTCAAGTATCCTCTCATTTCCCAGTACATCCCAATTCTAATTACTGTTTAAGGTCTAACCCAGGTTCCATTCCTTCTAAATGTATCCCTGAATTTCATCATTTGCATTGTACCACATAGTACTTATGGCCTGCCTTTTGTTGCTTCCTGCTGTCTTCTTTGGTTTTGTCTCGTTATCTCAATGAAATTGCAGTTCCTTCTTTAGGGAACTTATCCAATCCCACAATCCTCTTTTGCTCCCCCTTCCCTTCAGAGTTATTATCTGTGTAATCCTGACAAAAGATCCTAACTCTCTGAACCTCACTTTCCTTGTCTGTAAAATGCAGAAAGCTCAATCATCTTTTCTATGCAGGTGCTTCCCCAAAATCTATATATCCGGCCCTAACCTCTCTCCTGAGCACTATGTTGACAAGTGCTTTTTGGACATCTCAAACTAGATGTCCTATTCACATTAAACTAAACACGGCCAAAATCAAAATTCATTTTCTTTTCTTTGAGTTCCTCTCTCTTGATAAACTCCACCCTCCCCTACCCCACATTTGCTGTCAAAAGCACAACTATCCTCTCAGTCATCAAGACTCACAATCTCAGTATCATTCTTGACTGATCACTCTTACCCACTCCTCACATCCAATCTATTGGCAAATCTCATCCCTCCTACCTTCACATCTCCGGTATAGGTCCTTTTATTTCCATCCATACAAGGACCATTCCATTTCAGGTGATCATCACTTCTCAACTACACTACTACACACTTTAAAAAATTACCAATATCTTCATTTTTAGTACCTAAATTTCCCTTTAAAAAGCTTTTTCTATCTCTTCCCAGATAGTCATTCCATATTACAAAATTGTTTTGTTTCTCGTAAAAGTAAAAGAGGAAAGAATTAGCAAACCTAAGCAATACTTTGAAAAGACTGAAAATACATGCAATATTCCACACCCATGATCTCCTTTCCTTCAGCTTTATCTCATCCTAATCCATCTTCCATTCCTCTGCAATCATGTCATCCCTCCCCTCCATAAAATTGTAATGCTTCCATGATCAAATATCAAGTCCTCTGTTTGGCATTTAAAGCGCTGCCAAACTAGCACCTTCCTACTTTTCCAATCTTTTTATACACTGCTCCCCTCCATGAATTCTATGATTCAGCCACATTGGCTCTCTTGCTGTCCCTCACACATGACACTCTCCATGTCTTTGCACTGGCTGTTACTCATGCTTATGATACAGACCCTTTTTACCCCTACCCCAAGTCTCTCCCTAACTTCCTTCAAGATTCAGCTCAAATCATAGTTTCTGCAGCGTCTTTTCCAGTCTCCCACCCCCGAATACTGTTGCCTTTCTTTCTGAGGCTACCCTCTATCTATCAGGATTTTGTAAATTTACAGAAAATGGATAACTCTGAATGTTGTAGATAAGTTCACTTCCCTTAACAGTATACTTTCCAAGGATGTACACAGATGAAGTTGATACATGCATTGCCAGTTGTAGGTAGCTCAGTGTTTGGGAGGTTGAGAAGAAAAGTGTGGGAGAGAAGAGAGATCTCATGGTTATATGTTTAGGGACCTTGGACAGCGTACCAGCACCTTGCCAGGAAACTGAATGGCTTGGTTTGAATTGTCTTAGGAAGGTTCTGAAGATCACCTGGCAAGATAAGGTACCAGACACTGAGGTCCTTCCCCTAACTGAATTGTCAAGCATCCAAAATCTACTACAGAGAGCACAACTCCAATGGACCGGCCACCTTGTTCTAACGCCACATGTATGCTTTATTGAAAACACACAAAAATACTCTCAAAGTCTCTCAGAAAACCTTTGGAGTTGATTGTGAGACATGGGAGACACTAGCATAGGACCACCAAGCATGGTGTGCCCTCATCAGAGACAGCACAGTGGTCTATGAGCAAAGCAGAATTGCAGGAACTTAAAAGAAACACAAGATGCGTAAAGTTAGAGCCATTTCTCCTACAAATGTTCACGTGGACTATTTGTGCCCAACCTGTGGTAGTCTTCTGAGCTGGTCTCCTCAGCCATAGTCAAACACACTATACCTTGACGCCAACATAGTAATTGGTCCTCTTTAGGAAAGAAGGATAACTAGAGTACCAGCCCTGAAGTCAGGGAGACCTGAGTTCAAATCTGGTCTCAGACACGTCCTAGCTGTGTGACCCTGGGCAAGTCACTTAACCCTAATTGCCTCAGCAAAAAAAGAAAGAAAGAAAGAAAGGAAGGAAGAAAGAAAGAAAGAAAGGATAACTACCAGTCTTGTGTAGACCTGGCTTACATGTTGTCTCTGACATAGAATGTGGACGTCTTGAGGGCAGCTCTAATTTTCTCCAAGACAGAGAGTGCACAGTCTAAAGCAAATGCTTAATTGATTGATTGACTGAGTCAAATATACTCTTCCAAAGGGACCTATTGTC
This sequence comes from Myrmecobius fasciatus, assembly GCA_023553655.1. NCBI lineage: Eukaryota > Metazoa > Chordata > Mammalia > Dasyuromorphia > Myrmecobiidae > Myrmecobius > Myrmecobius fasciatus. The sequence continues at coordinate 58,240 of JAJPUD010007288.1, forward strand.
TTTTTTATCTAGCATCTAGCTAGATATTTCTAGCATCTAGTAGAAGGTGATTACTAAATACATTTGCTGCTATTCAGTCATTTTTTAGTTGTGTCCACTCTTTGTGACCCCAATGGGGATTTTCTTGGCAGAGATACTTGGCAATCTGCCTGGCCTTTGAATCCAATCTCAATCATTTATTAGCTTTGTGACCCGAACAAGTCATTTAACTCTATTTGCCTCGGTTTCCTCATTTGTAAAATTAGCCGGAGAAAGAAATGGCAAGCCACGCCAATGTGGCAAAGGCCAAGAAAGCCACAAATGGAGTCATGAAGAGACAGGCACAAATGAAAATGATTGAACAACAAAGATGCTTAATAATTTGAATTGAACCAAATTGTGAACTTGAGTTAATCTTTAATCTCTGAATGTCACAAACAACTCCCTAAGATTTATTGGTATTGGTAAAAGTAGTTATCACACCAAGAGTTTGCCATGCTTAAGAAATCACAACTCATTTAAATATTATTAGGGTTTCTCTCCCACCTCTGACATTTACTACTGGTGTGACCATGGGCAAGTCAATTAACGTCTACCTATGAGCCTCAGTTACTTTGGCTGAAAAAATGAGGAATCAAACTACATGGTTTTTAAGGTCTCTTCTAGTTTGAAGTCTGTTATAGTTTAATTTGATTTGGTTTGGTCCAGACATGGGATTCTATTAGTTTGAGGAGCTCTCAGTCCTTCTGCACTCTGAATCCCACATCAAGGCAACTTCTCAATGATTTAATGGTCTTAGTTGCCTAGACAAGACTATTGAGAAGTTAAGGAACTCATGTAGGGTCACCCAACCAGTAAATGTCAAAGACAGACTTTCTAGGCTCCAAGGCCAGTCCTCCATCTCCAATGTCATGCTCCCCCTCTCAAGTATTATTTCATAATCACATTTTTATACCCATGCATAACTAGGGTGATAGATTGGGGCTCACACCTAAAGTAACAAAATTTAAAGGGCACTGAGACCCAGCTAGCTAGAATAATTAGTCAAAACTGAAAGCTTCCCAGCGGCAGGTGATTCCTACTTCCAGAGAACTTCCCCTGCCTCAGTCTTTCAGTGTCTCACAGTCTCTGCATCTCCCACCGTGGCACCCTTCTCTCTCCAAACTAAATTGTTCAGGTGCCAAAATGGCTCATGATGGTTCTGTTTTCACATAATAAGTTTGTTCATCTCAGTTTTCAAAGCTCAAAAGTAGTCCATTTTGGCCACAGCCCACACAGTTTGTTTGCCCATTCCCCTGTCCCAGGGCATCTTCAGCTTAGCCTCTGAGCTATCTCCAAATCCAGATACAATCATAGAAAATAAGATACAGAGTAAGATACAGAAAGTAAGAAAGAGAGACACATCTACTGCCTCTACTCCAGTCCTTTACAAAGTGTGTGGAGTTCTTGGTGGGGGTGGAGGGGGAATCAGAATGATCATGGACATTGGCTACATCCTGTCATCACTTTAGAAAGTTTGCAGACATTTTCTTTGATTAAATTGAAAGGAGAACCTGATCAGAGACTGGGAAAAAGAACTGGCCAGATCCCAGTGGTCCTTGAAATACTGAACTCTCCACCACTGATAGTCAGTTCACTGGAAGAAGTCAGCAGTCCAAGAAGATCCCAGCCCTTGAAGAAAGTAAGCTCCCTGGGGACAGGGACACTTTTGCCTTTCTCTATTCCTAGTTTCCTGTACCTGACAAAGTAAGCACTTAATAAATGCTTATTGATTTAGCTTTACATAGAAAGTCTTCTGTCTACATTTATTGAATTGAGTTATTGAAAAGCCAGATGTTCTTGTAGTGGAAAAGCTAGAAATGTCCCAGAGTAGTTGCAGAAGGAATGCTTGGCAAAAAAATGTGGATACTTGGGAATTTTCCCTCTATTGCTTATAAGATATAGTAAATGGGGAAAATAAATGGCATAATGAATAGAGCACTAGGTCGGAAGTCAAGAAGACCTGAATTCAAATCCAGTCTCAGATACTTCCTACTTATGGCAAATCACTTAACCCTCTGTTTGTCTGTTTCCTCATCTGTAAACTGGGATAATAGCCCCTACCTTCCAGAGTTTTTGTGATAATAATTATAAAGCATTTAGCACAGTGCTTAGCAGAAAATAAATAAATATAAATGTGAGCTACAATTATTATCATTAAATGGAAACAATGACAGTTGGAATTATCTTTATCCCCTCCCTCCTTTGAGATGAAACCCAACAACAAGAAGGTTATACAAAGATCAATTCTGATGGACGTGGCTCTTTTCAACATTGAGATGATTTAGGCTAATTACAATAGACTTGTGATGAAGAGAGCTATCTGCATCCAGAGAGGACTGTGGGAACTGAATGTGGATCACAACATAGCATTTTCACTCTTTTTGTTGTTATTTGCATGTATTTTATTTTCTTTCTCATTTTCCTTTTTGATCTGATTTTTCTTGTGCAACAAGATAATGGTATAAATATGTATGCATATATATATATATATATATATTAACATATATTGGATTACTTGCCATCTAGGGAGGAGTGGGAGGAAGGAAGGGAAAAATTAGTTTTGCAAGGATCAATGTTGAAAAATCATCCTTGCATATGTTTTGAAAATAAAAAGATGAAGCCTAAATTCGACCTACTTGATTAAGCCTTTCCTGATACTCTCTCCCAGCTGTCAGTGCCCTCCCTGCCACTTGATCTTGGATTTCTTTGGTATATGTGCATTCTGTAATTATATCCAGTAAATGTGCTGACTCCCCAGAAACTAAGTTTCTTTAGGGCTTCTTTTTTTTTTTTGTATGTCTAGTATTTAGCAAAGTGCCCGGCACATTGTAATCACTTAATAAATTCATGCTTATAGATTAGTTGATCGATTACCTAGAATATAATTTAGACTTATTTTTTTTTGTGTTTGTCTTAAGTGTACTTTTTTTCTCTCATGGGTGTTCAGGAAGACTAGCACCTCTTTTGAGATTACTTAGCCTTTTTCAAGGCTACTTGTCCACCTTTAGTTTCTATCTCTCATCCAACTGTCACCCATGATTCCAAGAAGCTGTAGCATCTACAGCGAGCACACCCCACTAAATCCAATTTAGTAGATGGGCAAAACCAAGTTGAGGGTAACCAACACACCTCAAATCTGTTAGTGCATTGGGGGCATCTACCCCAAGCACGTGAAGACTTTTCTGGCAGAATGGGAGAATAGGAACAATTTGTTTCAATGGCCATGGAGGCAGCTAAAAGCAGACACTGTGGAGCACTTAGAACTTAGTCAGATATTGAAGACATCAAGGTCATCCACCAGACTTCCATTCTGTGCAACTCTGACTTGCTTAAATCCAATTCATGGGCAAGTCAAGATATCTTTTATTCATGATGTCATTGTTCATTGAAAATGAAGAACAAATTCCTCTTACATCTCCAGTAGAATGTAAGCACCTACTATGTGTCTAAGCACTAGTTGCTTAGTTGTGTTCAGTTGCTCAGTTATGTATGACTCTTTGTGACCCCATGTACCATAGCACATCAAGCCCTTCCAATCTCCACTATCTTTCCAAGTCTACATTTATTGTTTCCACGACACCATTTCTCCATCTCATCCTCTGACGTCTGTCCCTTTCTCCTTTTGTCTTCAATCTTTCCCAACATCACTGTTTTCTAAAGAGCTTCTTCTCATTATGTGGCCAAAGTATTCAGGCTTCAGCTTCAGTATTTGACCTTCTAGTGAACAGTTGAATTAATTTCTTTAAGTATTGGTTGTTTTGATCTCCTTGATGACCAAGGACCACAATTCAAAAGCATCAATTCTGTGATACTCAGCTTTTCTTCTAATCCAGTTCTCACAGCCACACATTGCTACTAGAAAAACCATAGCTTTAACTATACAAATCTTTGTTGGCAAAGTGACATCTCCAGTTTTTAGTATACTATCTGGATTTGCCATAGTTTTCTTTCCAAGCAGCAAATGTCTTTTAATTTCATGACTGCATTTGCCATTGACAGTGATTGTTGAGCCTAAGAATACAAAATCTGACACTGCCCCCATATCTTCTCCCTCTATTTGCCAGGAAGTGATAGAATCAGTTACCAAGATATTTTTTTTGTTATTAAGCTTCAAGCCAGCTTTTACCCTCTTCCCTTTTATCCTCATCAAGAGGCTTCTTAATTCTTTTTCACTTTGAAGCACTGGGTATACAAAGGCAAGAATGAGAGAAGTCTTCCTCTTGAAGAGGTTAGTCACTAACAGCTCAGAAGGGATAGTCCCCAAAGTACAAATTTACTCCCCAGTGAGTGGGAGACAAAACCCCTCCTCCCCTTCCTTTCTTGTACGACCTCAATAGTAGTGCCTCACTTAAATCCAATTCACTGGCAAATTAAGACATCACCCATGATATCATTGGTTCCCTTAGAAAAATAAGGATGACGTCAGCCTTTTTCAGGGTACTTGTATGTTACTATCCTTCATACTCTCACATTGCAACCAAACTGGTCTATTCACTGTTCCCTTTCCTTTTCTTTTTCATAAGCTGTCCCAGTACCTGGACAATTCTTTCTCTTCCCTTCTACCTCTCAGAATCCCTCCTCTGAAGACCTATTCTGATCTCATCTAGTGTTTTATTATTATATTGCTTTATTATTATATTATTTGGAAAAATTATTGACTATTAAGCTGTTTAAATCCAATTTTATGTGATAGAGATTGTTCGAACCTAGAATACCCTCCTGATTTCAAAACCTATCTGGGAATGCGGGAGATATATGTCACAAAGCCACAATTTTGGCCCTCAAGCTCTAGATCCGCTAGATCCTCCCAGAATATGTTTCGGGTTATTACATCCAGGTCTTACTTTGGGTCCACTCCAGCCTGTGTTTTGGCTCCCACCTAAATTTTATTGAACGGTTACATTTATTGATATCTATCTTAGTCAACCTGGTTTTTAAGTTGCTCTTCAGGAGAGATCGCTCAGCTGTATGTACCTATGATTAGTCTAATGAATACTCTTGTCAAACTCCTATATAATGTCTTCTAGAATTTAGGAGGGAGAGAGACATACTGTCTTGAATTCACCCTCCTCTGCCAAATGATTAAGTAAATATATTTTTAGAACTTAAAAAAAAAGAAAAAAGAAGGATGAACAGCAATACAGCAATACCCTGGGGATAAGATGATCAGGTTCATATCTTAGTTTAGTTACTATAGAGTACCATATCGAGCAAAGTCCAAAGCCCCATTTTAGCCTCAGTCCTAGGCACACTGGTTTCTCAGAGCTTCCAAGCTGGGCTGACTGGCTCCACCATCTTGCCTGCCATCTTGATTCCAAGGTTGCCTTGTCGTTAACTCATTATTTCCATGAGCCCCTGAAACTAAAGGAAACAAACAATTAAGAACAGAAACAAATGTTCCTTGACCCATTTCTCATAGATGGAGACAAAAAAGGAGAATCTTTTCCTTCTTACTTGTTCAGTTCATGAAAACCATGTTGTGGTTAAATGTGATCTTTTGTATGAAAAAAAAAAACAAGAAAAGACTTGGGAAAGAGAAACAGGATTAGTTTTGCCAGTTTTAAAAATGAAAGTAGCCATGGAAAGACCTCCATGAAAGGAAGCTGAGTGTGAGTAGAACCAGGCAAACATTGTACACAGTAACAAGATTATGTGATGATCAACTGTGATGGACTTGGCTCTTCTCAACAAAGCAGTGATTCAAGGCAATTCCAATAGACTTAGAATGGAAAATGACATCCATATCCAGAGCGAGAATGATGGAAACTAAATGTGGATCAAAGCATACAGTTTTCACCTTTTTGTTTATTTGTTTTTTCTTTTTTATTTCCCCCCACTTTTGGTCTGATTTTTCTTGCCCAAAATGACAAATATTTGAAAATGTTTAAAAGGATTGCATATATTTAACTTGCATCAGATTTCTTGCTTTCTTGGGGAGGAGGAAGGCAAGGGATGAAGAAAAATTTGAAACACAAAATTTAACAAAAATAAATGTTGACAATTATATTTATATGTATCAGAAAAATAAAATATTATTGGAAAAATAAATGCTACACACAAAAAAATAAAAATAAAAACAAAGGCAGCCAGTCGAAGGAGATTGCCCTCCCCATGATAGGCGATAAAGGATCTTCCAAGTAGGCAATCCAGACACCCAGAAAGGGCACCTTTGTGTTAGTCAAACTGGGCATACCAAGAATTCCCAGGTTACAATAACTCTGTGACAAAATACAATTCTATATGTTATTATATTAGTTAATTTAGATTATATCATACTAATTTACATGATATTAATTAATATGCTATATATTTTCAGATGGGAAATGTGAGATTCATTGAAGGAAAATGATTTGACCAAAATCACATGGTAAATTACCTAGAGGCAGGTCTTTGAGCACCAAACACAATATTATTTCTACCACATGACACTGTTTCTCACTTAGATGAAGTCTGGCCATATTGTTCCCTGATGTTTAAGGAATAACTTTGTCCATCTTTAGCCTAATGCTTCTCTGGCCTCTTATACATATACTACTACACCTTCATTTTACAGATGGGGAAACTGAGCCCCAGAAAGCTTCCATGACTTCACAAAATTATCTAACAAAGCAGAGAGCTGAGCAAGGACTAAAATCCAGAACTCCTGAATCTTTTGCAGTACTCTTGCCAAGGGCAGTGAGATGTTGTGTATCTTGTGTTGTGAGGTACCCTGCCTGACAGGTCCTGTGCAGGTTAAAGTTTATGAAGGAAGAAAGGAAACAGACATTTATTGAGTGCCTACTACATGGCTGGCATTGGGCTGAATACTTTAAAAATTTTACCTCATTTGCTCCTCTCCACAATCATGGGAAGTAGATGCTGTTATTCAATTCAATAATAATTCAATAAATATATATTAAGTATCTTCTATGTGCTAGGCACTGTGCTAAATACTGGAAACAAAAATAAAAAAAATGATAATTCCTGCCCTCAAAGAGGTTATAATCAAATGGGAGAAGGGAATATACAAAAAGGAAAATAAAAGGCAGAGGATTGGGGGGGGGGGAAACAACAGGGTTTATTAGCCTGATTTTGTAAATGAGGAAACTGAGGCAGATAGGGGTGGAATGACTTGCCCAAAATCACACAGCTGATGAATATCTGAGACTAGATGTGAACTCATTTCTTCCTAATTCCAGGTCCGAGTTCTATCCACTGCACTACCTCACTGCCCCTGGCAAGAGTACTGCAAAAGATTCTGGAGTTCTGGATTTTAGTCCTTGCTCAGCTCTCTGCTTTGTTGAATAATTTTGTGAAGTCATCGAAGCTTTCTCGGGCTGTTTTCCTATCTGTAAAATGAAGGTGTAGTAATATATATATAAGAGGAGTCAGGGTGTGTGTGTGTGTGTGTGAGAGAGAGAGAGAGAGAGAGAGACAGAGAGACAGAGAGACAGAGACAGAGACAGAGGCAGAGGCAGAGACAGACAGACAGAGACAGAAAGAGAAAGACAGAGAGACAAAAACAGAGAGAAACAGAGAAAGACAGAGAGGTCATACACATATCAAGAGGGACTAACTGATTAGAGCCTTGCCTTTATGAACATGACCAATATTCTTTGCTGATACAATCCCCACCATGGACTTGGAAGTGTGAGCAAGTGACTGTTTCCCATTCACTTACTACATGGTGAGGAAAAGTTTTTTAATTGGCTTCTGAGAACAACAGAGCATGCATGGGAAAAGCACCAATAACTCCTCCTCACCTTCCTGCCTGGCTGCCTTTGATGGAAGAGTCAAAGACTATTGTAAGTAAACCTCTGGATGGGAAGAGAAAGACAGAGGGACAGAGAGACAGAGAGGGGGAAATGGGGTATGTATGTGAGAGAGAGACAGAGAGACAGATGGGGGGAGGAAGGGAGGAAGGGAGAGAGGGAGAGGGAAAGGGAGAGAGAGACCCAGAGAGACAAAGTGAGGGGGGAAGAAAGGAAGAGGGTGAGAGAGAGAGAGATAAAGAAAGACAGAGAAAGAGGAGAGAGAGAGAGTATGTGTGTGTGAAAGAGACAGAGAGAGAAATGGTGTTTGTGTATGAGAGACAGAGACAGAGACAGAGACAGACAAACACAAAGAGACAGACAGACAGAGAGAGGTGAGGGGGAGAAGGGAAGGGAGGAGGGAGAGAAAAAGGGAAGGAGGGAGGGAAAGACACAGAGAGACAAAGTGAGGGGGAGAAGAGGGAGATGGGAAATATATATTGAGAGAGAGGAAAGAGAGAGAGGAGAGAGAGACAGAGAGAAAAAGAGAGACAGAGAGAGACAGAGACAGAGAGTGAGAGTGTATATGTTATGATCAGTGGGCATACACTCCCCTCCTGGACTGGCGTGAAGTCATGAACATATGGTCCTGCTGTTGCCTTTGTTCGTCTTGTATTTTCTGCCTTCTGTAAAGGAGAATTGAAGATCAAATGAACTGTGACCTTATGAGCTTTGAAAGCTTCCAAGAGCAGAACTCCGGGAAAAGTGAAGCCCTTAGTAATCTAACTGACCCACCACAGTAGTGGATGGAAAGACAGCTAAGGGTAAGCAAGAAATAAATGGTAACAATGCATTACATCAGTTTATCACCTGATATTGGGGAGAACACACCAGAATGGGGGCTCCAGCTGATAGCATTAGAGACACACCCAATCCCAATGTGGAAAGCAGCCATCACACTCTGAGAATCTGACTTGCCTTTGGGAGTAGGAATTGAGATAAGGACCCTCCAAAGTATAAAGACTACAAAAGAATCCATTCAGTGAACTCTGGACATTTAGGCTAGAGAAGATTTGGTGATCATGTGATGGCTGCCTTCAAATATCTGAAAGGTGATCAAGAAGAAAGGAGAAAAAATATTCTTCTTGCTACGAGAAGGAAGAACTATGGGCAGAAGGAAGAGCAATGGGTAGAACAGGGCAGCTAGGTGAAGTAGTGTGCAGAACACTAAATCTGGAGTCAGGAAGACCTGAGTTCAAATCCACCTTAAATACCAGATGTGAAATCTTCGGCAAGTCATTTAACCTTTAAAAGCTACAGTTTCCTTATCTATAAATTGGGGATGATGATGATGATGATAATGATAAAAACATCTATCTCAGGGCTACTGTGAAAGCTAAATGAAATAACACAGGTAAAATACTTTGTGAACTTTAAAGGGCTAGATAAAGGTTTATTATTGTTTTATTATTATTATCGTGATATTACTGGGAGGCAGATTTTCACTGGATGTCAGGAAAAAGCTTTCATGATAATTAAAAGTAACAAAAAAATGAAATGGGACGCTTTGGGAGGTAGCAGGTTCACCCATACTGGAAATTGCAGGGTTGTAGATTTAGAGCTAGAAAAAAAAATCTAGAGATCCTTCAGTCCAACTCCCTCATTTTTACAAATGAGGAAACAGGTTCAGAGAGAGTAAGTGATTTGCTCAAGGTTAGTGTCTAAGGTAAGATTTGAACCAGGTCTTTCTGGTTTGAAGTGTCATGTGCTAACCACTGTGCCTCACTGTTTCTCTAAGCTAAGGATGATCATTTCTTGGAAAAGAAACTAGCAAAAATGAATAACTAAGTGCTAGATGGTGTGGTGGCAGTTAGGTGGTACAGTGGATAGAACATTGAGCCTGGAGTCAGGAAGACCTGAATTCAAATCCAACTTCAGACACTAGCTCTGTGACCCTAGGCAAGTCACTTAACCCTGTTTATCTCATTTTTTTCTCATCTGCAAAATGAGCTGGAAAAAGGAAATGGCAACCCACTCCAATATCTCTGCCACGAAAACTCCAAATGGGGTCACAAAGGGTTGAACTGGCCTGAAATGACAAACAACAAAAATTTTCATGATACTGATGAATTGAAATCAAAGACCCAGAGAAAAGAGAAATCAGCATAGGATAGAATCCCGGGAAGAGGTGAGACTTGAGCTCAACTTTCAAGGACATGGCATCCAAAATAAAGTAATGAGACCCCAGTAATAGAAGCAGAGCATCTAGAATGAGGAAGATGCTAGGCCCTCTGGTCCTTTGTTCTGGTCTAATGACAAAAGGAGTAGTGTGTCTCCTTCTGGGTATCACATTTGGGAAAGGAAATGGATGGGATGAAGCACATGGCAAGATTGCAGACCTAAAGCATCTAGTTTGATCTCTGCTTTTACACATGAGGAAATAAAGGCCTTGAAAAAAGATATGATTTACCAAGGTCATACAGAGGAGTAACAGAGCCTTCTGCCTCCAAATCCAAAATGCTTTCCGATGAATCTGGAACTGACTCTTTCAAAGTAGAGGGACAAGGGTGAAGGGGGAACTTGAAGTTCTCATAACAGACATATCAAATTATATTTGCCTTTTTATTGTTTACAAAGTACTTTATATACACTTTCCTAATAGATTGTATTTTGTGTGTGTATCTGTTTTATATATCCCCAAGGTCTAGCATATGGGATATACTTAATAAATGTCTTTGAATATATTTCTGCCATGTTTAACATATATTGGACTACTTGCCATCTAGGGGAGGGTGTAGGAGAAGGGAGGGAAAATTGGAACATAAGGTTTTGCAAAGGCTAATGTTGAAAAATTGTCCACGTGTGTATTTTGAAAAATAAAATGCTTTAATAAGAAAAAAATAAAAATAAATGTCTGTTGATTGCTTGATGACATTCATCTACTCTATATGGTATCCCAAAAGTCTTAGTGTACATTTAAGCTTTGATAACTTCAGAATTATAATGGCCAAAAAATTACAAAAGTTAATTGTTAAAATTTTAAAATAATGATTGTTTTCTCCTTAAAGTCCAAGATACCTACGATCTTATGATATATATATATATATATATATATATATATACACACATATATATATCACTCTAGCTGATTTTTGAACTTTGTAAAAACTTTTATCATTTGCTGCTCAGTGACTGAAAGTTTGATATCCACAATCCTAGCCTTAAAGTCATGCAAAGCATGAGGTTTTGATGCATGAGTGACAGTTTTGATGTGACTACACAAGAAAAAAGCCTAAGGGGGGATGCATCAGATGATCACAGTGGCTGGGCAAAAGACCCTCCTTCATTGATCCATTATTCTAAGAAAGTGTCATCCAATAATGTTGCAATACAATACATAATGACAGAGTGTCCTTCTCTTGTTAAAACTTTGAAATTCACAAAACTAAATTCATATAAAAGAAATGGAAATTATTCAATTTCAAATAATATTTTTGTAAGTTCATAGCATTTATATTTCTGAAATTATTAAAGTTTAAAATTACCCTAAGACTTTTGTGACCTTGTATTATGAATTTCTGTATACATTGTCTCCTTTTTTAGATATCATAAGAGTCAGGGGCTCCAGGTAAGGAAAATCTCTTCTTCAAAGCAGGGCACAATATACTTATAATGTCCAACTTATAGTTTTAGTCAGCCAATAAACATTTATTAAAGCCCTGCTATGTGCCTGGCATTGTGCTATGCACTAGATATACAAAGAAAAGCAAAATCGCAGTCCCTGCTCTCCCAGAAGCTCACATTCTAATGGAAGAGATAACATAAACTATGTACATAGAAGGGATTTTGTTGTTCAGTCCCATCTAACTCTCCATGGGTTTTGTTGTTTTGTTATTTTTACTTGGGAGTATTTTTTTTTCCAATTGCTTGCAAAAAGTTTTCAACATTCATTTTTATAAGATTTTGAGTTCCAAATTTTTTTCCTTCCCTGCCCTCTCCCTCCCTAGACAGCAAACAATATGATATAGATTAAACATGTATAATCACGTTAAACATATTTCCATAATAGACATGTAGTGGAAGAAGAATCAGAACAAAAAGGAAAAAGGAAAAAGAAAAAAAACAAAACAAAAGGTGAAAATAGTATATATCAATCCACATTCAATTTCCATCATTTTCCCTCTAGATGCAGATGACATTTTCTATCCTAAGTCTATTGGAATTGTTTTGGATCACTGTATTGCTGAGAAGAGCTAAGTCTATCATAGTTGATCATCACATAATCTTGCTGATATTGCTTACAATGTTCTCCTGATTCTGCTTATTTCACTCAGCATCAGTTCATGTAAGTTTCTCCAGGTCTTTCTGAAATCATCCTGCTCATTATTTCTTATAGAACAATAAAATTCAATTACATTCATATACCATAACTTAGGCAGTCTTTTCCCAACTAATGGGCATTCATTCAATTTCCAGTTCCTTGTCACCGCAAAGAAAATTGCTATAAACATTTTTCCACATGTAGGTCCTTTTCCCTTTTTAATAATTTCTTTGGGAAACCAATATTTAGGGTTTTCTTGGCAGAGATATTGGAGTGGTTTACTATTTTCTTCTCCAGCTCATTTTACAGATGAGGAAACTGAGGCGAACAGGATGAAGTAACTTGTCCAGGGTCACCCAACTAGTAAGTGTCTGAGGTCACATTTGAACTCAGGTCTTTCTGACTCCAAGCCTGGCACTTTATCCACCAAGCTATCTAGCTGCCCAAGAACATCTAAGAGCTATAAACAGTATGAAAAGTAATTCCAAAGGAAAAGCAGTGGGGGTGGGGGGTGAGAAGAATAGGGTTAAAGCCTTCTGGAGTGGGTGGGATTGGAGCTAAATCTTAAAGGAATTCAGGAAAGCCAACAAGGGAAGGCATTCCTGGCAGGCAGTACAGCCAAGGCAAAGGCTGAGAGGTCACGTATCATTGGAAATATGGAGTAAGCTCAGAAGAGGTATGGAATATGACTCCTAAGCTTGGGAAACTGGGAGAATGGTGGTTCCTTCCATCTTAGAGTCTTGGGCAGTTATTTGGAACATTGGGAAGTAAAATGACTTATTCTGGGTTACTCATCAGAATATGCTTGATCTGAACACAGGTTTCCTGGCTCTAGGGCCAGTTCTTGTTTGTTGAATGGCATTGCAGAAGGCAATTAGTCAGGTTGGTATTGGCTAGCTGGCCTTCAAGGTCTCCTCCAGTTCTAAGGTTCAATGATTCTGTGACTCCAGGGCCTTGGAAGACTTTCTTCCAGTACAAATAATCTAAGCTTTAGAAATTTCTAGGGGCTGACTCAATAACAGGGAGAGGAAGGTAGAGGAAGAAATGTTGGAAATAATGGCAGCTTCTAGATTAAAACATAGCATTTTAACACTTTCTGTGAATATTTCCTTGCATTTTATTTTCCTTCTTAGTTTTTTTCTCTTTCTAGATATGATTTTTCTTGTGCAGTAAGATAACCTGTATAAGACAGGTGGTAAAGAGGCACCCCAAAAATCTGAGAGCCTTATTTGGAAATCATGGCAAAGCAAAAGAAAAATGAGATTTCATTGGTGCCTCAGGACCTGAATTCAAATCCCAGTTCTGCTACATACTCTCTGTTTAGTCATGGATAAATCACTTGACCTCTGGACCTCAGTTTCTTCATCCACAAAACAGAAAAGCTGGATCTCTGTTCCTGTAATAAAATCTGTTTTTATTTCAATCAATCTGTTGAGGGGACAAAGGAAGAGAGGAGATAAGTTTAAAAAATAGGAATAGGAAATTCCCACTTCTGGGGGAAGACAATTCCTAGGATTCAAAGTTCAGTGCTAAGAGGGACCTTGTTTGGTTGTTCAACTCTTCGTAATTCCTTTTGGGATTTTCTTGGCAAAGATATGGAAGTGGCTTGCTAATTTCTTCTTCAGCTCATTTTATGGATGAGGAAACTGAGGCAAGCACAGTGAAGTTACTTATCCATAGTCAAATTACATTAATATCTGGGGATGGATTTGAATTCAGATTTTCCTGACTCCAAGCCTGATGCCTTCTCCATTGAGCTGTACAGGGGCTTCCAAAAGGGATCTTAGAAGTTACCTAGTCCAACTCCAATCTTTTTTTTAATGTAGAAGGAAACTGAGGCACAGGGATGAAAGGATCAAAGTTGGATTTTGAATCTAAGTCTTCCAGCTACCAGTCTATCCCTTAGGAGCCTGGGAGCATTTGGGAAAGGGCAGCCTGACCATCTTGAGGGTTGTGAATGGGGCTCTTGTACTTGTCTAAAGGAGATGGCCTAAGGGAAGGGAGGAAGCTTCTTGCTGTTGGGAGGGGACCCAGGCTTTGCAGGTGAAGTCAGCTTACTAGGAAGAAAGAAGCTCTTTGAGAAAGTTGTTCAAGTATGGGTTTTGAAGGAGACCAAGAGAGCTCAAGTCCAGAGACCAATAACTGCTAGAACCAAGAATCTTTTCATTCATTTGAGGGGTGGGAAGGAGACACTGGTAATTCTACCTCTACAGTAGAAGCATGACTTCGGTTCTCCCCTCTCTAAAATGGGAATTGAAATACTTTTTTTAATCTAGCTTCTCTTAAAGTTTCAGAACTGAAAGGGATTTCAAAGTCATCTAGCCTAAACTTATTTTACAGATGAGGAAACTGAGGCCTAGAGAGATGTGATTTTACATGTGGTCGCACACGGAGTAAATGCACCTTAGGATCATAGCTCAAGAGCCAAAAGGGACCTCAGAGACTATTTAGTTCAATCTCTTTTTTTGCAGATGGGGAAACTGAGGCCCAGAGGTATAAAATGGTTTGTTCAGTCACATAGGGCAAAGCTAAGATAAATTCAGATTCCAGTATCCCATTGGACAAAAGTTAAAATTGTGTCTCTGCCTCATTTCCAAATTCTAAAATAAAGATATAACCATTCAATCTTTTTTTTTTTTTTTTTTTTTTTTTTTTTTTTTCTGATTAAAGAACTCTAAGTCTAACTCCCCTTTCTGGGCTGGAAGAAGTCTACCCATAGCAGCCACATAGTCTGAGGCAGAATTTGAAGCCAGAGCCCTCCTTATCGCTTGGGTTTGCTGGATCTACTGGAGACAGCAGTCTATATTCTGGCTCTATGGTCTCTAGCCTATGAATAAAGTGACTCCCTAAGGACTCCTTTCCCAGGATGCCATGGGGTATCCATCTCTTAACAGTTACCCCCAGATGTCACCTCTAGCCTTCTATCAACTAGCCTTTGCTATTCTCCATACCAGGAAAGCCCTCCATTGGAGAGCCTCCTCAACACCACTTAAAATCCCTAGCCTCTTTCAGAGTGAAGCTCAAAGCCTACCTTCTGCCTGAGACCTTTTCCAATCTCCCAAATGTGAACAGTTTCACAATGCATTCTACTCCATCTCTTTGAGGTGATCTGTTCTTATTTTTGTCATCGTCTCCACAGCATCGATTATGGTGGTTCCTATGTGGCTAAGTGATTAATAAAGTTTAATCTTTGATAGGTCAATCAACAAACAAGCTCCTACTATGTGCCGGGCACTGCATCCAGCAATAGGAATACAAAACTCAAAGTGAAATAATATAAAGAATGCTTGTCCTTGAGCCTAGTTTTGAATTCTACACCAGACTGTGTGCCATTGACAAAGCACTTAACTTCAATCACATAATTCAATTCAATCAACATTTACTAAGCACTTACTTTGTGCCAGGTGCTGTGCTAAGCACTGGGGATACAAATGAGAAAAAGAAAGACAATTTTTGTCCTCAAAGAGTTTATAATCTAATGGGGGAAAGACAACATGCAAAAGGTAGCTCTGGTTTTTTTTTTAGCTGTAACACTGGGATCATGGACCTAACAGGGTTAGTGTGAGAGTCAAATAATAAGAAATGTAATGCATTTTGTGAAATACAGAAATAGAGACTAGATGAATGATTTATTATTAGAGCAACAGCCCATGAGCAAACCCCCTCTATCAATCCAGAGGCATCTTCTTGGCTACTTTTAGTCCAGGAGGGCAGTCTAGAGCAGGGGTATCAAAGTCAAAATGAAATAGGCACCATTGAACCATTATCGACTTAGAAAATCACATGTTAAATCTATATTTTGTTGCATTTTTATTTATTTTGTTAAATATTTCATTTTAATCTGACTCAGGCCATCCTCAGAAATGCTGTCAGTCACATGTGACTCATGATATGTTTGACACCTCTGGTCTAGAGCACTGAGAGATTTCGGGATGGTCACACCACGAGCAGTATGTGGCTGCTGTAGTAGAACCCAAAGTCAAGTTTTCTTGGTTCTGAGGTTGCCTCTCTATGCACTGTGCTGTGTTGTAGATAAAGTGCTCTGTAAATCTCAACTCTTGTTATCATTTAGCTACAACAATCCCATTGGTTCAGCTGTTCTGCCAAATATTCTCTTCCTCCCTTACCATTCTATCCATGAACATCATTCCCAAAGCTCATAGCACCAAAGCTTCAGAAGTGAAAGATACAAAACTTCTTAAACTGTAGGTTACAAACCCACATGAGATCATGTAGTTGAATGTGGGGGTTGTGAAATTATGATCTATTATCAATGTGTTTAATTTATATAATTATTTTATGTACCTGGAGTTCTGTACAAATTTCTCCAGCAAAAAGGGATAAAACGTGGGAAAAGTTTAAGAAGCTTCGACCTAGTCCAATCCCTTCTTTATACTGAAGGGAAATTGAGGTTCAGAGAGGATAAATGATTTGTCCACAGAATCACAGGGACTACAACCCAGGTCCTCCGACTCTTGGGCAGCTAGGGTTACATAGTGGATAGAGTGCTGGGGAGTGGGATTCAGAAAGAACTGAATTCAAATCTGTTCTCAGACAGATTTGTTACCCTGGGAAAGTCACTTAACCCTGTTTGCTTCCATTTCCCCATCTCTAAATAAACTGGAGAAAAAAAAATATATAAAATCACTCCAGTGTCTGGAGCCCTGAAGAGTCAGACTCCACCTCTGATTCTAGAGCCAGTGCTCTTTCCAATAATTTGCTCTGACATCTTGAATTTAGTGAAAATAGTGACAAGTTCTTTGGTGACCCTCTCAAATCTCATCAATGTTTTATCTGCCTCAAATGAGATGTGCCTGTGAGGCACTTTTCAAACCTTAAAAGGCTGTACTATATCAGTGTCAGTTATTATTAAGGTTACTATTTCATACTCTCTGCTGCTCTTTCAGTTTCTTCCCTCATCCTCCAAATCCCTGAGTAAGAAAAGTGTCCAAAACATCCAAATAAAACAGTGACTTCAAAAAGAGAAGTTTTCTAGCAACCGAATAATCCAGCACACAGTTTGGAGATGGAGGGATAGAGACACTAAACTCCTCTGTATTGGTCTCATTCAATTCTAAACTAAGGAGTCTTAATTAATGAAGGAGAGGTTGGATGGGTGGGGGTGGTGGAAAGACCCTGGTGCTGGAGTAAAGGGACATGGTTTCAAATTTTCCCTCTGACACTTATGAAGGGTATAGGTCAAGTTTCCCTCTCTGAGCCTCGGTTTCCTCATCTGTTAAAAAAGGGGGGGGGATTCGTCCTATAGCTTCCAGCATCTATAATTTCCCTCGTGGGGGAGTGAAAGCCTGGTAGATGTGAGAAGGTCCTGGGATTCTTTGCCTTCTGCTCTTAGGGAGAGCCGGACTTGGGCAGTGCCATCTTCAGTTCCAGAAAGAGGCTGGGGCTGAAGGGGGTTGTCAGGGAGAGGGGGACAGTAGAAGTTGTTTTTCCTGTTGCACGCGGAAAGGAAACAAAATAGGAAGTTGAGGGTGCCGGGTGTGAGCAGGCCGGTTGCATACGCCTCTCCCTCACACTTGACACCCTCCTTGCTGGCTGGCTGCCTCTCGTTGGTGCTGTTGCCTGCCTGCCTGCCTGCCTGCCTGCCTGCCTGCCTGCCTGCCAGCTTGCCGGCCTGCCTGCCTGCCTCTGTCTTCATGCCTGTAAGCTACCGCCTCTTGTTTCTCTTTGGGTGATGGGAGGAAATGGAGCTGGGCTCAGGGTCTGGGATGGGATGCTTCAAGGGCGGGGGGGGGGAGGGAGTGAGGGAGTGAGGGGGAGACGCTACGGGAGGTCAAGGGAGGACAGGAGGCCGGGCGTGCCCAAGGGATGCATCGCAGTGCAGCTGCTGGGCTGCCTGCAAAGCTGTCCCCTCTCCGCCCTTGCATCTCCATTGCAGATGGATGAGAAGGGCGAATGCCGAGCAGGTCTGGGGCCGGGGTTAATTGTGGCTGGGGAAAAGAACAAACCCTTCGCAGAGGAACGGTTTTCAGGCTGGTTGGCAAATGACCGACCCCCGGGTGGGCGGCTGGGATCACCTTCGTGGGATGCAAGGGGAGTGGTGCTGGTCTAGGAGCATCCTCTAGAGCTTGGGGACCTGTCGGGCTTCACGTGGGAGAGAAAGGGTCTTGTCCGTCTGCCCCTTCTCCCCGAGCCCTGGCCCTCAGTCCTTTCCTCTTTGTCCCCTCCCCCTCCAGGGCCGCCCCTACCCCCACCCCTAGCCATGAATCAAAGCAGAAAAAAATGGAGCGGGGCCAGCGGGCCGGGCTGGCGGCTCATTCATCGCATGCAGGGGGAGCTCACCACATGTTTACAGCTCTCCTGCTGAGGTTCTGTGAGCTAGGAGGTTACGGCGAAACCTCGGAGCAGCCTCGCATTTCCTGACTCGAGGGGTTTTTTTATACTCTTACCCGTAAATCGGGCTGAATGAAACGTCTATTTTTTTTCTCTTCTAAAACCCAGTTTCCTGTTTTTATTTAGGGTCTCTCCCTCTCCTGCCATTTCCCCGCCTCCCCCACCACCTTCACCGCTGCTTGTGAAACCCAGGGAAGCAGAAAACAGGGAAAACTCTTTTTGTCACTTTGAGCGTAGGGGATGATCCACTGGAATAAGGGGTTCTGGGTTCAAATTCCAGCTCTGCCATTCTTGTACAAGGGACTTTATTTTGCTGGACCTCAGTTTCCTCATCTGTCAAATAGACTTGAACTGAGCAACTCTTAAAAGGCTCTCTACTTAAGTATTTAATAAATGCTTATTGATAAGACTGATTGATGGATGTCCCTTCTGGCTCCAAATCAATAATCCAGCCTCCCACGAGTATAGCTAAGAGACTCTTAGACGCTGCCTGTCAGGAAGGAACTTTAATTTGACATGAGGGAAAGTCGAGCCCTGAAGGAGAAAGTGGGGGAAAGTCACAATCAATCAATCAATCAATCAACAAGTATTTCAAGAAGGGCCTTCGTCCTGGGTTCTGGGAAGACAAGGACAAAGAACTAAATGATTGTTCCTCTGATAGAATGCTCTGGGCCCCCTGGGTGATACCTTCAGAAGGCCCAGTCCCAATTCATCCTCTCCTCTTCTGCTAAAACAACAACAACAACAAAAAGAATTGGTCCCCAGTTTTCAGATATCAAAGTAGCTTCTTTGGTGGTTGAGTGTCTCAATAATGCTAATATTGATGACAATAATTATCAGGCAGTATGGCTTAGTGAGTAGAGAGCAACCTCATATAATTCTTTGCCTATCTTATCATCTGATCTCCACAGCAAGGGTGAGGTAGGTGCTTATTACCCCCATTTTACAGGTGAGGAAATTGAAAGCAGGCTGGGGTTAAGTGACTTGCTTGGGGAGAGAAGGCTAACAAGTATCTGAGGCAGAATTTGAACTCGTCTTCCTCACTCCCATCCTATCGACTTATTATAAAGTGTCAATTTGCACTGATAAAGGGGTTTTCCTCCTCTGGGAGTTCCCTATGGCAATAAGATCTGAGATCTGGTCCAAATAATATTAATAACTGTCTGGGCTTCCTTTGTGCTAAACACAACACGTTTGTAAAACATGTTTCTTTGTGGTTTGCAAAGCTCTTTTCACAGGGTGAATGTTAAAAACTATCCTTGCATGTATTTTGAAAAATAAAAAGCTATTATTATTTTTTGAAGTAATAAGTAAATCCAATTAAAAGTGTGTGGGGGGGGGAACAAAGCTCTTTGCACGCACTGAATGAAGCAGGAATGGCGTCTTTGACCCCCATCATATTCTGTTCTTGTACCCGGAACTCCCTGCCTAATTAACTGCAGCTCTAATTGTACCAGGGCCAGACACCAGCCACTCTACCTGCTTATCACCCCCATTTTGGAGGTAGCCTGGCTGGGATTCCAAGCACAGAGCCTTTGACACCATAGCCAAGCCTCTTTTCACCATACCATCCTGCTCTATAATAGGGTGGGTCCAACTAGATCCTAAGCTCTTCTTTGCTTGTAGTTATGAATGGTAGAATTGGTTGAAGAATATGAGTGTGTATGTGTATGGCAGTGGGGCTGGGAAAGGGAGAAATGATGATGGAAAATAAAACTCAGTAATTCACCATATGAGCAGTGGTATAATGGAGAGAAAGTGCCTCAGTTTCCTTTCCTGTAAAACTGAGAGGGTTGGAGTAGATGATAAAGGTCCCTTCCAGCTCTAACTCTACAATTCCATGATCTCCCCCTTCCCCAATTCCCTCATTCAATTTAACAGATGTTTTCATGCATGTGAAAGGCACTCCCACTGCATCCAGGGCCAAATCCAGTCATCCTGATCTATAACTGACCACTGGACCCAGATGGCTCTGGAGGAGAAAGTGAGGCCGGGGACCTTGCCCAGCCCTCCCTCACTTAAATCCAACTCACTTGCAAGTCATGGAATCATGTCCCTGATGTCATGGTCCCCTTCCAGAACAAAGGCTAAACAACAACAATGTGCAAGTCATTTCACTAAAAATAAAACAATTCCTGTCTTGAGACTGTAAGCTTCTTGAAGGCAGGTCTTTGAAGGTCTTGAAGGAATGGTCTTTTGCCTTTTTTTGTATCCCCAGCCCTTAGCATAGTACCAGCACATAGCAGGCACTTAATAAATGTCTTATGATAGGTTGGGGAGGAGGTGTAGCATGCACCAACAAATAAATAATATTCGATAATATATCGAAATGAGGAGAGCATTGACAATGGAGCAGGGTGAAGTGATCATACCATGAGCTTCACAAGTGAGCCAAAGACCTTTGGGGGAAGGCTGAGGGGACAAGGGCAGTCTCAATGCCAGTCCAGTTCTGTTACTGACTGATCACCACTCCCTATCAAGAAAGAGGTCTTATTATTCTTTACCATGTCTTCAGTTTCTAGGTCTGTGACATGGGGGCACAGATACTTGCTGAACTGAGGATTCAGGGACCACATTACATGACAGGCAAGATGCCATTCCCTTTCCATCCCTTGCTGGCCACTCACACATGCAAAAACAAGAGTCAGCTCTTGTCTTGTGTTATTTGTTGTCCCCAGGGAGTTCATGCTGGGTCAGTCCCTGCTTCCCTTTTTGCTTTTTTTCCATCTGAGAGCTGAAGGGAGAAGTGAATGTGCATTGAGGGGAGTAATTCCCCTTCTGCCTAGCTTGTTTTTGGAAACCATTTCTTGGTTAGAGAATAGTTCCCTACTTACCAGGGGCCAGCTGTGCTGTGGGGCCCGACTTGAGGGCTTAAGGCCTCAAAAAAACAACCAAAAAACCCAAAAAACTCAAAAAACAACCCTTGCCAAAGACTCAGAGAATGAGAGAGAGCTTAATTTGTGCTTACTTATTCAAGATCACAAATGTCAAGGATTGTTTATGTAGCAAAGGGCAGAGGATCAGAGTTGGCTACTGGATGGTGGGTGAGGTTTGGAACCAAGAAGACCCTACTTCTAATCAGCTATGCAATTCTCCTAAGCCTCAGTTTACTCATCCGTGAAATGGACATGACAGGTGCAAGTTGTCATCAAGGATTTATTCAAACAGTACTTAGTAAGTGGCTATTGCGCACTAAGCTCCCGTCAGATGCAAAGACAAAATCAAACAACTCCTGCTTTCCAGGAGTTTGTATCCTTCTACTTCAAATGAACTAATAGTCTTAGGAATGTCTAAGTAGGATTTCAACTATCAGTCTAATTTCATTTTACAGATGAGGAAAATGAGGCCTAAGATTAAGTGACTTCCCCAAAGTCACAAACTTAATATGTAGCACATCTGACAGAGACAATAAACATTTGCTTAATAGTAATTTATTTAATAAGCATCCACTATGTTGTAGGCACTGTGCTGCTGTTTTAAATAACTTTGAGAAAGGCATTATTATTATCCCCACAACACGTTAAGAAAACTGAGGCCGACAGAGGTTAAGTGGCTTGTTGCAGCTTGGTAGTGTCTGAGGACAGATTTGAATTCAGGTCTTCCTAACTTCAGGCTACAGAAGTATCTGGAATAATATTATTATTATTATAACATATCATTATAATTAGTTATTATTGTAAATAATGCATTATATATATTAATAGCATATAGTGTGTATTATAAATATACATTATGTTATTATAAATAATATATAATATTATTACACTTAGTTAAATTAAGGATTTAAACCTTAAGCTCTCAGATTCTCCCATTTCCCTGGTTGGTTTATATTGTCACAATAGGGTTCTGTGAGTGGCAAAGGTCGTGAAAGTTCCTTTTGGTTAGAGGTAATATTCTGGCTTGAAATTTTAAAACCTGTGGCTGATGGAAATTCCCACACACTCACCAATCATAATTAAAGTATTTCCAGTTTCAAGATGGAAAAAAAAAGTCCAAGACCTCTCTCCCCACCTTATGTCTCATTTAGAATCAAATGTGTATTTTCCCCTCCACAAATCTAGAGGTGAGAACAAATCTGATTTTGCACCAACATGAGCAGCTGTGATTTTGGGATTCTCATTCCTTTTGAAATGCTCTCATTTCACCTTTTGAAACTCCCTAACTTCACCTGCTTGAAATGCTCTCCTTTCAGCTCTTTGATCTAACTAACAAGACCTGCTTCCCCCTCCATACTTGTTTACCTCTTACATTTAGCCTTTTGTGCATTATAGACAATGGTCCCAATTTTCTCCTTACCTGGGAAGGGTTTTGATCTTTCTCGACTGGTGTTGGACACTCTCGGGAAAGTCCTTTCCTGATAAAGGGATTGATGAGAAGCCTTGCATCCACTCCAACCACAAGGCTAATGAACGAACTTCCGTTCAATTCAATGAGGGTTCACCACTTATAATGGGAAAATGTGGTTTCAAAAGTCTCTTTCTTTCTGAATAGAATTGCCCCTGAGTAGCTGAGCCAAAAAGGGAGTTAAGGGAAAGTGATGGGTGTGGGAGTTTCTGAAGTGGTGTTTCAATTACCTTGTGCTTGATTCAAGAGTGCAAGTAAATAGCACTAGCAAAGCAAGAGAGAAAAAGAAGAGAAGAGAGGGAGGGGAGGAAGAGGGTCTACAAAGCCACAGTCTGTTGGGGACAGGTGGCCTGCTGAGCAGGGAAGTATTCTCAGAGACTAAATCACAGTGCTAGAAAGGAATTCAGTGACCATCCAGTCCAACCCTCAAATTCATTACTGACAATATGGTCATTCAGCCTTAAAGACATCCAGTGGCTACTAATCCATCCCCCCCCCCTGAGGCAGTCCCCCCTACTTTGAGCCAACTCTAACAATTAAGTTTTTCCTGAGGTCAAACCTAATTTGCTTCTTTGTGATTTCCACTCACTTTTATGGATGGGGCAAGATAAAAAGGAGTCTCATCCCTCTTCTCTGTTGGGACAGTAGCTGTAATGGTTCCGTTTGGTCCTTTCTTCTCCAGACAAAACATCCCCAATTCTTTGAGTTTCATGCAACATGGACTCAAAGCTCTTCACCATTCTGATGACCATCCACTGGATGCTCTCAAGTTTAGGAATATTCTTCCTAAAACAAGCCACCCTAAAGGGAATATAGAACTCTAGGTGTGATCTGACAACCAAGGAGCAGTCATTTGAGCTCTGATAGAATAAATGGAAGTGAGCTTCCTTTTTGGGGAAGTTGGGTAAAAATCTCAGCTTGGCCACTCACTTCCTTTTTCAATTGCAAAGAGAGAAGGCTGGACCAGATTATTTCTAAGGTCCCTTTTACGTCTAAATCCACAATTCTATGATCA
This sequence comes from Myrmecobius fasciatus, assembly GCA_023553655.1. Classification (NCBI taxonomy): domain Eukaryota; kingdom Metazoa; phylum Chordata; class Mammalia; order Dasyuromorphia; family Myrmecobiidae; genus Myrmecobius; species Myrmecobius fasciatus. The sequence continues at coordinate 82,022 of JAJPUD010007288.1, forward strand.
AGTAACTCGTCAAAGGAAACAAACATTCCCTATCGAGTTTTCAACTTTGGTGTCTGATTTGAATTTCAAAATTCCATGTTTCACCCTCCTAACCTGAAGTTAGTAATTTTTCTTTAAAATATTTGAATATGTGCATTTATTCTAAAATTAATAAGAATGCCAATGAGTACAATCAAGCAAACAAAATGGCAATAAAATCTTCATAATTGATTTGTTTGCGTTTTTATTGAAGAAAAATACAAATTTGAACTAAATGTGTATTTTGTTGTTTAATAAATATAAACTTAAGTGCTACATAATGTGCAACATCTTTTATATTTATTATGATATATAATATAACCATATAATGCACAATATTTTATATTCATTATATTTATTATAATATATAATATAACAAATGTATATACATGTGTAATATGACATAAATTAATTTTTAACAGCAACCTATTTTTTATGTCCCCATCCAATCTCTTTCCTGTGTTCTTTGAATTTTCTCACTGTTATTTTGTAAAGATATATGCTGGTTTTAATTCTACTTCTTTGCTAGGTATCACTTAATGTTTCTTTTCATTTTTCAACCTATCATTCATATTTGTCATTCTTATGGGCAAATAATATTCCATTACATGAATTCCATACCACAATTTATTCTGCTATTCTGCAACAATTGGACACTTTTTGCTGTTTCTGGGTTTTAACTATTAAAAATTTTAAAGTTATGATTTTTTTTACAGAGATCTTCTCTTCCAACCCCTTTTAATAATATATTTAGTTCTATTAGTGGGTTTATTGACTCAGAAGATATGACCAGTTTTGTAAACTTTTCTATGTACTGCCAGATTGTTATTCAAAAGGATGGAGCCCACATCAATTGAAAAATCCACCAGCAATGTAATAGAATGCATATCTATTTGTTCCCAGTCCTGCCAACAATGAATTATATTGGTCTTAACCATTTTAGCAAGTTTTATATATAGAAGGGGAAGGCTCAAAGTTATTTTTACAACACCACAAAATCTTTTTAAGCATTTTAAGAGTTGGAAAAGATCTCTACAAATCATAGAGACTAATCCATTCCTGAAAGAAATTCTCACTATGGCATACTAGCTAACTTTTCTTTGACTTCATGGAATCTTGACATTTTATTCTCCCCTTCCTTTAACTCTAAATAAGAGTTACCTTATCGATTTCCCTGCAGGTTTGAGTATGGAAGGAACCTAAGAAATCAGTACCCATGTCTGTTTCCTTCCTACCCTCCTCATAGTCACAGCAAGATATCATTGATTCAGCTGAACAAAGATGTAAGCTTTTGATATTTGTAAGAGACTGTGATGAGTCCTGAGGATACAGAAAGAAGTTCAATGACACAGTTCCTGCCTTCTAGTCACTTTTGGTTTAGAAAATAGATGAGCTGGGGCAGCTAGGTGTCGCAGTGGATAGAGCACTAGCCCTGAAGTCAGGAGGACCTGAGTTCAAATCTAGTCTCAGACACTTAACACTCCCTAGCTGTGTGACTCTGGGCAAGTCACTTAACCCCAATTGCCTCAGCAAAAAAAGCAAAAAAAAAAAAAAATAGATGAGCTGTATACACACAAGTAACCAACTCAGAATAATTATGTACAACGTGCTTAAGAGGGGTCAATCCAGAATGTGGAGAAGGATTAATTAGTGATGAAGCCATCAAGGCAGATGTCGTGAAAGAGGTAGCTCCTGAATAAGGCTTTTGAAGGATGAAATAGTGATGGGGAGGGTCCATTTCAAGTCTGGGGCACAGCATGAAGAAAACATGGAGGCTTCGGGAGGCAGGAAGAAATAAAGGAATAGCAAGCAATCCAGTTTAGCTGAAATATTAGGAAATGAACAATAGAGAGAGAAGCTTTCTCTTTATATGTAATAATTATATCCATAATATTACCTTACTACAAAGTATTCCCATATTCATGGGTTAAAGTTTAGAGGGGGTGGTCTGTACTCATGGTTTTTGTCAGTATGAAAATCTTCAGGAAAGAAATTCCTTGTAACAATAAAACTTGCATCTTATAGTTGCCAGGTAGCATTGAGAGGTT
>JAJPUD010007288.1:84097-95045 GCA_023553655.1 Myrmecobius fasciatus
TCCAGGCTCAGGCTGAGATCACAGCTCTTCCATATTATAGTATTCCCTTGGTTTAGAAAAACAAGAGAGCAGGGTCATCTATGACCCAATTTTGCCTATGTGTTTCCTCTTCCTCTTTTGCAAGTTAAAATTATAAAACTGAACTGATCTCCTGGGATTGTCCCAGCCATTGCAAAAGATCTTTGGAAATCTCTCAGCATTTAGAGTTATGAGTTCTGGTACCCCTGATTTGGCCAGAAGGGCTTTGGGAGTGGGGGACAATGACAGGAATAGAAAGAATCTCTTGGAGTCTACATTTGTTCTTTACACGGCATGAATTCTTCTATTCTCTGCAAGGGAATGTTCATTTTTCCAATTTATTTTGGCCCTGAAATCTTGAGAAGGAACTATCTGGGAGAGAAGTCAATTTTATTTAGCTGAATAAATTTCTTTAAAGTGCCTACTATGTGCCAAGTACTGTACTAAATGCTGGAGATACAAAGACAAAAATGAAATACTCCTGGACTTCAAGGAACTTAAATCCTACTGAGGAGAAATAACATGTTCACAGAAAACTCAAAATAAAATACATTGCAAGTCACTGGAGATGGAAGGAAATGAGGACAAATAGCAGATATTTATACAGTGCTGCAAATTTTGTAATGTACTTTACATAAATTATCTGGCGAGGTGACATGGACCTGGAGACAAGACAACTTGAATTCAAATTCTTCCACTGGCATGTAATAGAGTGTGATTTTGGATAAATCACAATCTATTTGGGCCTCAGTTTCCTTATGGACCAAACAAAGGGTTGGGATTAGATGGCCTCTAAGATCCCTTCTACCTCTCACAACAACCCTATGACCAAGGTGCTGTTATTATCCCCATTTTATAGATGAGGAAATGGAGACTCAAAGGAGCTATGATTATACGACTAAATTCAAAGTGGAAGAATCAGGTCCTCTTAACTCCATGTCCAGCACTCTACATCATTCACAACTTAGGGGAAAGACCTTGTGTACAAGGTGACTCGAGTTAGAACTTGAAAGGCACTAGAGTTTTCAAGAGGTTGACATGAAGAAAATTACACTGGAGAGCAGCCTGTGAACAGACATGAAGGCTAGAAATATAGTACTAAGTTCAGGGAATAATAAATTGGTTTCTTTGGCAATAGCATACATGAGAGGGAGTAATTTGAAATAAGCCTAGAAAGGTAGGCAGAATTGCAAAGGGCTTCTCATGCTTGAATGAATTGTTTGGGAGTAGGAAGGGGTAGAATGCAGAGTGGGTGAACATTTCTCTGACAAAGATGGAACAAGCAAAAATGGAGCGAAACTTTAAAGATTCCTCCTATGCAGAGGTGGTGGACTATGGATGTAGAATGTTGAATGTCATTTTAGATTTTTTTTCAATTGATTGATTCGTTTTGCTAAACTAACATTTTTTCTTTGTTATATCTGAAAATGAACAAGGAGGAATGCACTGGATAATTTGGGTAATAGAGAAGTAAAAAATAACATCAAAATTTTGCTAAAATAAAAAAAAAACTATAGGAATTTTATTTCCCCACAGAAAAAAAAATTCTTTATAGTTAAGGTTGATTAACATTGGAGGAAAAGTTATGGGTTCTTCTCTGGCTATCTCTTCATCTGTAAGATGGAAGCTTGGGACTAGATGGTCTCTAAGGTCCTTTTCAGCCCCAGATTCTATGGTCTCATGTCCAGACTTTCCAGACACACCCCACCTAATGTTCTTAATTGATTCCTGGAAAATAGGATGTCAGGAGAAACAATATTACCAGAGGTAGCAGATTTCATGAAAACAATGTTACAAAGTTGCCAGCCAGGAGAACAATGTTACATTGGGGATTGGCTATCATTTATTAATGACTTGATTACAAAGTAACAGGGTAGTCCAGTATATGTCTGGGCTTAGATCTGGAAGGACTTGAAAAATCAGGGAGAGAAGCAAGCTGACCCAGAGGGTTTTCTGCCAGCTGAAAAAGACCAATTTATTTCTTCCTTCCTTTCCCTGAAACTCCTGGGATTGAGGAGGAAAGTGGGTAATTGACATTAAGAAAATGTTGGTTTTTTGTTTATTTTTAATCAGTCTGAGGAGCTCTGTGGTTCTGAATCTTTGTTATGGGGTTTATGATGATTACAACAGAGAAAATTTAGCTCTGAAATTCTAAGCCAAGGGGCTGGATTGCCCAGAGAGAGTCTCAGGAATGAAGGACTAAGTCTTTAGGGACAGATTCTCCTTTTTATCTAAATTGAGCTCCCAGGAAGACTAATGGCATCTGGGTCTAGTGTGCCAGGGGCATAAGGAGGGCTGAGCCTGTGATTTCATTGATATAAAGAAGAAATAATTTCCACCAATGAGATCAGCACCTACTCTGCAACATAGCCTAGGAGAGTTGCTCAGGACACTGAGAAGTTAATGGATTTGTCTAGTGTCATGAAACCACTCTTGTCAAAGGACTCAAAAGTCCTCAAGTCCTTCTGATTCCAAGATGAGCATTCTAACTATCATGCTTGGCTGCCTTAACTTACTAATGAGTTTTTCCAGCTCTAAGAATTCATTCTTGGCAACAGGGGCTCTTGCTGATTTGAGGATTGATTCTGATGGTCTCGTGTTGGTATTATATTATGAATCAGGAAAGACTTAGATCTGAATACAACTTTTGGTGTTTATGAGCTGTGTGACTGGGGGCAAGACCTTCTTTTTGGGCATCCTCTGTTAGATGGATGATGGTGATGATATTTATATTTCTTAATGCAAATTGTTGTGAGAATCAGTCAAATACTGCTGTATTAAGCACTTATTATATTCCAAGATCCATGTTAGGCTCTGAGAATACAAAGACAAAAATTATAATCCCTTCCTTCAAATGAGATACTGTGTGTAAAGTTGATAATTATTTTTATTTTCTCTCTGTTTATTACGATTTTGATTTATTTCTCATTTTTAGTAATTTAATTACCTTTCCTTCTTTTTGATCGAACTGACAAAAAACATTTATTGATTTTGTTAGTCTTTTCAAAGGAATAGCTTTTGGTTTTCCTTATAAACTCTATAGGGTTTTCTTTTTCATTTTATCTATTTCTCATCTGATTTTCAAGTTTTCTTCTTTTGTGTTCATTTTGGGTTTTATTCACTTTTCTATATTTTTAATTGGTAAAATACCTTACTAACTCATAAAATATTAGCTATAATAATAATAATTCAGGGGAGAGGAATGAAGCAGTATAGCATAGTGGGAAAGGCACTGGTTTTGGAGTCAAAGAACCTGGATTCAAATCCTAATTCTTCTATTTAATGATAGAGACAAGGATATGACTTGTGAATTTGTTGTTATAAGGAATTCCTGAAGGAGACAACTCCCTCTAGCCATGCAGATGCATGCCCCCCACACTACCTCCTTATAATTCATACTCTTAGAAAGTTTCTTGGGGCACTGAGAAAGCAGATGATTTGTCCAAAGTCACACAGACAGTATTTATCATGGATAAAACTTGAACCCAGGTCTTCTTGGCTTCAAGGATGGCTTTTTTTTTTTTAATTTTTTATTTTTGCTGAGGCAATTGGGGTAAAGTGACTTGTAAGGATGGCTTTTTCTTTATGATGTCATGTTATTTTTCTTCATGATAATAGCTGAGATGTGTATTCAGTGTTTTGAGATTTTCCCTAAGAAAACAAACAATCTGGTATAAGTTAAATACGTGCAATTCTTCTAAACATATTTCTATATTCATTGTGTCAAGCTTTAAATTGAATTAGGTTGTGTGAGCATCCTGTACACTTGTCAGCTGACCTAGTATCTAAAGAGGATGTTGATACAGCCTGGAACTTGCTTTAAACAGGGTTAAACAAACAATTTCAGGAGAAATCTCTCCTGGGGAAAAACAAAACAAAACAAAACAAAAAAACCAACAAAAACTCCAACTTCTCCTTGCCTTATCCATCCTCCCCAATTAAAAAAAAAACTCCATTAAAGAAAAAAAGCGTGTCTGGTTCTTATTAGGAGCAGATGAAAGAATGAGAAAAATCACACCCACCCTGCTGCCTAGAACAGCCAGTGCCTGCCAAGCTTCATTGGTGGGAAAGGTGATTTTTTTCCATTTTATTTTTGATAAAGATTATTTGAATAATGAAGCCTGTAGTGAGATGCTACTATCATTCAGAAACCAGTGAGGAGGTTGTTCCCCCACCTGTCTCTCAAAAAAAACTTGATAATATATGTATGAGAGGTAGAGTAGTGTCTAGTTTATTGTTGTTCAGTCATTTTTCAGTCCAACTCTCTGTGACCCCATTTGGGATTTTCTTGGCAAAGATACTGGAGCAGTTTGTATAGTTAAGTGCTCTCCAAACTTGTTTTGATCATACTCTGTCATCACTTTTTGCATTCACCCCCATATGTGAATAATTGTTTATTATACTTACTTATTACTAGTTATTTTATTAATTTAAAGTATTGACTATTTTTGCTTATTTATTTATTCTTAGTGTACTGCTTTACCAATAATTACATGCAGTATAAAATTTACATGAAAATTGGGATAAAAAAAGATGAAATAAAGAACAATTTATGTTTGCTATGGACAGCAATAGAGAGCCAGTGGAATTTATTGAGTGGAGGAGTGATGCAATCAGACCTGCTGCTTAAAGAAAATAATTTTGTTAGCTGTGTAGAGAAGAGATGTCAGAGAGCTCAATTAGGAGACTATTTTGATAGCATAAGCAATGTTATGAACTAGGGTGGTGGATCTATGAATGGAGAGAAGAAACAGAGAAGGGAGACAGAAATAAGAAGATTGGACAACTGAGTGGCTAGGTGAGGTGAGGGATAGTGAAGAGTTGAAGAATAATTGTACCTTTGATAGAAAAAGGAAAGTTTGGAATGGTGGGGTGAATTTTGTATGGAAAGATAAGGTATTCCAGGGAGTCTCAATCTGTCCTCTACAAAATGAAAAGGGAGAAGGAAGCGTTCTTAGTTTTAGGTTGTGCTTGAGGGGTTCAGAGCCCAATCTCCCAGGAGCACCTGCTTTAGGCATGAGGAGATCTGGGGAACAGGGGATGAGTATGCTGGGGATCTGGAATTTTCCCAATAGCATCAGTGCAACTGCTAGTGTGGATAATGGCAAGTGTGAATAATGAGAGAAAAGGTTGCAAGAAAAGGAAGGGAAGGGAGCAGTCAGGGATGGGAATATTAGGGAATAAGCACAGGTGTGGTTGTATCAGAGATAGGTTCCCTAACTGACTTATGGATAGGAGGGAATGTAGCCCAATCCCATACTCTCCAATTGGTTGATCACAATGCTTTGGTTGTCTAGGGGTCAGGTCATTTCAGAGATCACTAATGTGTAGTAGGGAACCAATTTCAATGATAGGATTTAAAAGTTTAAGTCCTTTCTCTGACACTTCATGCTGGTCATGGTACTTTGGACAGATTACTTAATATCTCAGTACCTCCACACAACACTCTAAGACCATATAAGTGATAGAAAAGATACTGACCTTCACTGCAAAAGGGAATACACTCACTTGGGAGTTCTTTACACCAGTGAAATCATAGAACCTGATCAAAAACTAAAGACTTTCTTTAAAAAAAAACTTTTCAATAGTATTTTATTTTTCAAATGCATGTAAAGACAGTTTTTAGCATTAATTTTTGTAAGACTTTGTGTTCCAAATTTTCCCCCTCTCCCTTACCTCTGCCCTCCCCAAGACAGCAAGTAATCTGATATAGGTTAACTATTTGCAATTCTTTTAAAAATATTTCCAGATTTGTCATGTTGTGCAAGGAAAATCAGAACAAAATGGGAAAAACATGAGAAAGAAAAAAAACAAAAACAAACAAAAATGAAAATACTATGCTTCAATCCACATTCAGTCTCCATAGTTCTCTCTCTGGATGTGGATGGCATTTTCCATCTCAATACGGAATCACTATATGGTGAAGAAGAGTCAAGTTCATCAGAGTTGATCATCTTGTTGAGGATTGGACTACATGATCAGTAAGATCTCTTCCAGGTATAGTTCTGTAATTCTAAGATCACTTTCATGAGCCTTGGTTTCCTCATCCACAAAATGAGGATATTTCACAGGCTTGGCATGAGGGCAAAATGTAAAGTGAATATAAATCACTTTGCAGACTTTAAAGTTTGTTAGCAGTGCCAGCTATAATCATTAGACAAATATTGTAGCTACTTCATCCCTCTCTAAGACCACAAAGCACCAAGAAGGCGCCAATCTGCCTCGGTAGCTCCCAGTATTGATGAAATCACAGATCCAGTCCAAATAATATCCCTTGGCATCTTCTGGGCTTTCCTGGCTGGGTAGCCCTAGTCAGCAGAGCTGTTACACACTCTACATGCTTTGGGCCTATAATGTGGTTAGTGATTGACTTTCAATAAGAAACCTCCTTGCTCTCTCTTAGAATTGTTCTCCTTGGAGGCTTGTGCTTAGCTAGCAAATCTATTCCTCCCCTAAGTGCCAGGAGAAAAGGTCTTACTTCCCTTCATTCCTTTCTTTTTTTAACTTTAAAATTTTATTTCAAAATTGAAAAAGAAAAAAATCCATTTCTACAAGCACAGAAGAACATGAGAGGATTCAAAATATGAGGCAATAAAGTTCCATTTCAGTAAAGCCTATATAATAAATACTACACGTTGTGTTCAGAGCTGTCCATCTTTTCTTTGCTTCCTTGTAGGTTTCTTTTGTTTCCTGATGTGTACTTTTTACTTTATTTTTTTCTGCTTTCCTCTCTCCTTTGTCTCCCCTTTCCTCCTAGAAGGCTATAATTGAGCATGGTTCACTTTCTTTTCAAACCTTTCAAGGCAACAGCCCAGCAATAAGCCTTGGGGATGGAGAACATTGGTTTATCGTGACCAAGGTCTTGCCTGACGTCTTTCGTCATTGCCTCTGTGAAATATGTATAAGCACTAGGTAGGGATAAAAATGGCCTTAATCTTGGTCTATAGCAGTCCTAAAGATGGGTACCTTGAGAGATGCTATAGACCCAAAGAGGGTGAAAGAATCGGGGGTTTGCCACAGTGCACTGAAAAATAATTTTCAAATAGTATTTTTCCAATTACATGTGAAGATAATTTTTAACATGCATTTTTAGTTCCAAATTTTCTTCTTCTCTCCCTAAGATGGTAAACAGTCTGGTATAAATTATTTATGTGTAATCAAGTAAGACATATTTCCATATTAAGTCCTAAAAATTTAGAGAGTACTGATAGGCTCCCTGGCTGGCAGTTCCCTTTGATTTCTCATTTTCTGAGATTCTCAGAGTCCCAGGATTTCAGAGGTGAGACAGATTGGAGAATCCCCTAGGTCAACTCCATCAAATTTTACAGAAGAGGAAGTTGAGACTCAGAGAGCTTAAATGACTCATCTAAAGTAACACAGGTATAGACTGTGGCAGAACTGATTTTCCAAAACAGATCTTCTAAATTCAACTTTGTGCTCTTTTTTCTTACAACAGTATTTCTTATCCTGAGGATCTGTGGATAGATTTCAGGGAACTCGAACTTAAATGGGAAAAAATCATTTGTACTCTACCTGAAATATATTGCTTCTTTCAGTTATTTAAAAGTGTAATTCTGAGAAGTCCATAGATTTCCCCAGAGTGCCAGAGGGGATCCCTGCACAAAAGCAGGGAAGAAGCCCTAGTCCATACCCTGCTGTCTGTTTTATGTAATCTTTTCTAATAAATAGAGCTTAAATTCTAGCTTCCAAGCCAAAATGCCATCAAGGATCCTGTTCCATGCAAAATACATACAAAATTAGGGGCCAATAGCTTTTAGGTGTGTAGCCTTAACAAAGGTGAAGAAATCAGACCTTTGCCACAGGTCTCTAAAACCTTTCTCAGTGTCTCTTTACTGGTATCTCAAAGTCTCTGAACAAGGGAGCAGTGCCTCTGGGATGTCTTTCTCTCTGCCTCCTCCACAACTGAATTCCAAATAAAAAGCTAATAGTGCTCTCTGTATTAGTTGGGAATTTGAGTTGTTGGGGCAATCTAACTCAGTGTCTCATTGCTTGGTATACAGTAGGTGTTCCATAAACGTTGAATTAGGTTGTTCTTTCTCAGGGGGTAAAGATAGGCTATCCTGATGGAAATTTCCTTCTTGTTGGTAATTCTATCCCCCGCCCTTTTTTCCAATTCTAATTCTCGAAACACACCAAAACAAATGGTCCGTGGGTCATAGAGATAGAGCTAGCTAAAATCTAGTCCAACTCTCTCATTTCACAGATGAGAAAACTGAGAAAACTGTCAGGAGGAGACAGTGACTTGCTCAAGGAGACAGTGAGGTGAGAGCAGGCAAAGTACTGGACTGAATTCAAATCCTACCTCATACTTATTAGCTATGTAACTCTGGGCAAATCACGTCATCTCTCTCAGCCTCAGTTTCCTCATCTGTGAAATGAAGACAATAATATTGCCTATTTCCTAGGGCTGTGTGGAAGATTGAACCAGACAAGTAAAGTGCTTCACATCCTTACAGCACTATATAAATGCTAGTTATCATTGTAAGCATCAGAGAAAGGATTTGAACTCAGATCCTCAGAGTCATTGTGCTTTCCCCAGTACTGCCCACCCTACTCATTTTCCTGAAGCCCAAAGAGGCTAAAATCTCACAATAACTTGGGGACAGAGCCAAGATGGAATTGTTCAGCACCAGCACCGATTCCCTTTGGACTGTAATCCATGTTTTTATAGGACTCTTTGATGACTAAGATCTTTCCTCACAATACCCTGGGAGCTTTTACTCTCCAAAGCTCACATAGTTCCCAGAAGGCAGCCATGATTCGAATTCAGGTCTTCAGAATCCAGACCTGGCATTAGAACCTGCTACTTCCCTGGTGTCCCTGGGTTGGTGTTCTCAACTTGACATCATCTCTGTTGACAAAAAAAAAGATGATTGTGATGTGCTCTGATTGCTCTCAATCATCCTCTTCCTGACCAAACCTTAGAACTTCCCAACGCCTCCACAAACCACTTCCCCTTCACCCCCAGGCCCCTGATATTCCAGTCACCTGGGTGCGGTGCTCCCGGAGCTTCTTAATGAAATCATTCCATTTCCCAGGAGCCCCTTGAGTTGGCTGGTTGCCTTCTCTGGGCACAAGACTTATGCCTCTTGGCCCAGTTGCCTCAAAGCCAATTCCTCTACAGAATGTTTACTCAAAAAAGAGGAAGGGAGGGACATGTCAGGAGGCTCTTAGTACAAGACTTAGTTCTGCCCTTTCCCATGGGGAGCAGGGCGTTGTATTCCCAGGAGCAGCATCTATGGGGCATAATAATAGTTGACATGTAGATTTGATGATGATATAATAATAATAGTTAGCATTTAAATAGCCTGTTAATATTTGCAGAGTACTTTTCATGTGCTACCTCGTTTGATTCTGACAACAATCTCTGGAATTTAGGTGCTTTGATTAATCTCATTTTACAGATAGGGAAACTGAGGCACCCAAGAAGTACCTAGGGTCACACAGCTATGAAATGTCCAAGACAGGATACGAATTCAGACCTTTCTGACACCATTCCATCACCATCCACCATGACACCGATGAATTCTGATTCATAAAAATTGAAATCAATCAATCAAATGTTTATTAATTACTTACTAGGTACCAGGCATTGTGCTTGTGCAAAGAAGGAAATGGTCCCTAATCTCAAGGAGCCTACATTCTAATAGAGGAAACAACAAATACATATAAAAATATATGCAGCACAAATGTCAAGTTAATAAATAAATATGTATGTGCAGTCAGATGATCAGGAAGAAACAACCTGAGTTTCCTCTTTTGAAGGAAGCAGAGGTAAGGAGTGAGGGCAGTCCAGACTTGGGGAACACTTAGGGACAAGCTACAGAGATGGGAAATGGGGAATAGTGTGTGAGGATCAGTTCTGGCTGGATCACAGAGCAACTTGTGAGGAGGAGTAATCTGTACTGAGAGGGGGAGTAATTTGCAGTGAGTCTGGAAAAATTAATTGGGGCCAGCTTTTATAGGGTTTTAAAAGCTAAATAGAAAAGTACATATTGGATCCTGGTAGAGAGCCATGATAGTGGTTGAGTAGGGGAATGATACAGTCAGATCTGTGGGGAGGAAAATTTCTTTGGCATTAGTGTATAGGATAGAGGGAGAGAGGAGATCATGGAAGTACCATGGAAAGAGCACTGGAAGCCCAGATCTCTCCTTTGTCATTTATTTCCCTTGGGAAAATCACTTGAACTCCTTAAGTTCTCATCTGTAAAAATTAGGGCATTGGGTTAGATTTAGTTCTTCAGAAAGGATTCTGAGGTCCCTTTCAGTTCCAAAGATAGAATCACACACAATGAAGAATGGCAGGTGCCACATCTTATTAAAATTTAAGTATTGGGAGCAGCTGGGTGGTGCAATAGAATCATCAGCCCTAGAATAAGAAGGCCCTGCATTCAAATTTGGCCTCATTCACTTGACACTCACTAGCTGTGTAAGCCTAGGCAAGTCACTTAACTTTGATTGCCTTGCCAAAAAAAATAGAAAATTTTTTTTTTCAAAATTAAGTAAATGTAAACTAAATAAGTAAACTTTGATGGCATTTTTTTAAAGAGACAATCAGGGTTAAATAATTTGCTCAGGATCACATAGCTAATAATTATCTGAGGCTAGATTTGAACGAAGGCCTTTCTGACTCCAGGAAGTTGCTCCATCCACTGTGCCACCTAGCTGCCCCTTTTCAGATGATTTTTAAAAAAATGTTTCTAGCATTTATACTTCTGAACTATTAAGATTTACAACTGCACTAAGATTCTGAGGATACTCTGAGTGTTTATACATATGTGTACATGTATATGAGAGACAGAGAGAGGAGGAAGAGAAAAGGTAAGAAAGAAGGAGGAGGAATAAGAAGAGGAGGAAGAGGAGTAGGAAAAAGAAGGAAGAAGAAGAAGAAGAAGAAGAAGAAGAAGAA
>JAJPUD010007288.1:95055-110487 GCA_023553655.1 Myrmecobius fasciatus
GAAGAAGAAGAAGAAGAAGAAGAAGAAGAAGAAAGAAGGAGAAGAAGAAGAAGAAAGAAGGAGAAGAAGAAGAAGGAGAAGAAGAAGGAGAAGAAGAAGAAGAAAGAAGGAGAAGGAGGAGAAGAAGAAGAAGAAGAAGAAAAAGAAAGAAAGAAAAGAAAAAAGAGGAGCAGGAAGAGGAAAAGCAAAAGGAGAAGGAGGAGCAGGAGGAGGAGGAGGAGGTGGTGGTGGAAAAGAAGAAGAAGAAGAAGAAGAAGAAGAAGAAGAAGAAGAAGAAGAAGAATTGGCATAATTACATACCCAAAAAGGTGGGCATAGTCAGTTTTGGAATTACCATAGGAAGACAGACTCTCTAAAGCATTTCTGATAGAGATATAAATTGGTCTAACTATTCCGGAAATAAATTAGAAATTGTGCAAGAAAAGTCACTGAATCATTCATGCCTTTTGATGCTGGGTCAAGTAACATGCCTGTTACTAGGCATATGACCCAAGAAGGTTAATGACAAAAAGAAAGGTTCCATATGTAGTATGATGTTCAGAGAGACACTTTTTTATGGCAGCAAAGTGATTCTCATCAATTGGGGAATAACTGAATAAAGTGAGGTATACAAATAATAAATACAAGGAATTCATAGAAGATGAGAAGACATTAACTGATGCAGAGGGAAATAAAAATAATTAGAACAACAGGCAAAATGAATGGATGAAAAAAGCATTTATTCATGTTTATTACGTACTGTTGTCTGTACTTTGGTAACAAAAATACAAAAAGGAAGATAGTTCCTAACCTCAAGAAGTATATTAGGGGAAAACATCACATATAGAGGGGTGAGGAGGAGGAGAAGGGAAGGAAGAGGAATTTTGGTTTGGGAAGTCACAGGAATGATGAGTGCAAAGTTCAATTGAAAGGAACGGTAATATTGATTAAATTACTATTCCTACAGCCAGAGGTAGAAAGCTGAGTTGGAGGGTAGGGCTGTTAGAAGTAGATGAGAAAAATAAAATGGAAAACAAATGATGAAGTGTCTCCCTATCCTTGGTAGAGAGAAGGGGACTATGAGCATATCCTGTCAAGTCATACGTCTCTCAATGTAGGGGATAGGATGTAAGGAAATAACTCCTGTTGAAAAATCAATGAAACTTGAAAGTAAATTAATCTAAGGGTTTTCAATGTGGGAGTAGTTTATATCTTCTGGAATTTGTAAAATGAAAAATAGTAGGTAAGGTCTGACCTATGGCTCATCCAATTCAACATTCTATCTCTAATAGTGCAGGTTCTAAAAATAGCTATCTATCTTCATATCAAGCTTAAAAGTTAGTGATGAACACGATGCTTGCTCTAGTAACCCCATTGTGAATGTGTCCCCCTGAATTGATTTAATCCTTTTTTGAAGCAATTTAAGTGGTTCACTAGATTGCCTCTGCAGATAACAGATGCTCTAGCCTCAGGCTTACCTCAAGTGGCAACATGGACCCACAGTGGATAAAGGGCCCTCTTTAGAATTGGAAAATCCCAAGTTCAAGTCTAGTTTTGGTGAATCTTTCCATCTCTCTGCCCCAGGCAGTTAACACTGTGGGTTGCAGAACACATGCTGAGATTCATTGGCAGAGGGAGGTGGCTTGTTGGCACTTCCCCAGACCAATGAAATCATAGTTCTAGATGAAAAACAACAAAAAGATATGTCACCTCTCCTTGTGTGAAGCCTTTGTAGAAAATGGGCAACTGGCAAAGACAGACCTGGTTGGATGACTCTGCTCTCTGCTGAGTCTAACCCAGTGCTAGAAATAATTTTAGATGATATTATTCATCAAACACTGACTAAGGACCTACTATGCATTGTGTTGGATAGAGATGATAAAATGACAGAGACAAAATAGTTCCTACCTTAAGGGAGTTTACATTCTACTAAGAGAAAGTGTGAATAGAAAACATGGATAATTGATTTTTTTTTGGGGGGGAGGAAATAAGAACAAGCCTCATATATGTGGTAGCCCTTGAGCTGAGCTTAGAAATAAGTGACATTATAGTGTGAATAGATGGGGAAGGAGGACGTTCCAGGCAAGAAGGGTAATACAATTTGGCTGGAAGGTTGAGTGCAAAAAAGGATAATAATATGGAATAATATGGTGGATCTAGAGCAAGAAAGAATCTCAAGGGGGTATCTCATCCAACCTTCTCATGGTACAGATCATGGAGAAACTGAAGCCAGACTTTTCCAAAACCACACTTGTAATAATTATTAGAGATGAGATTTGAACGTGGGTCCTCTGACTACAGAGTCGCTGTTCTTCCCACTTAACAATACTGTCTAAACCTGGAAAGGGACTTAAATGTCCAAAAGGGACTTAAATGTCCAAATATCCATAGGAAACAAAGGTCCTCATGACCACACACCTGAATTTTTCAATAGTCTCTAAACTTCTTTCTCCTAATTCATCTTCTTAAAGCATTTCTTTGTATGTCATCTCAATTCCCCCTTTCCCCAATTCAATGGTGGATGCCTAATGTCCAAGATTTTTAGCTTGTTGTTCAAAAATTACCCCAGTTTTACTTCTAGCAACTTCTTCCATTAGATGGGTCCGAAGTTAGGAAGAACTGAGTTCAAATCCAGTCTCAGATTTTAGGCAAGTCACTTAACTTTTATCAGTTTCATCATCCATAAAATAGGTATAATAATAGTACCTTCCTCTAAGGTTTGTTGTAAGGATCAAAAGAGAAAGTATTTGGGGAAAAAATACTTCGTCCAGTGTCTGGTACACAATAGGCATTTAATAACTGCCTTTTTCCTCTTTTTCTTCCTCTTCTAAATTGTCCTAATTTCCTAAGTGCAAAGTTGGATTTTGAGTCAAGATGCTTAAGTTCAAATTCTGATTCATATTCATGAGTTATATAACCCTAGACTGGTCACTTCCTTCTTTAAGGCCCATTTTTCCCATCTATAAAATTAACAAAAGTTAATAATCCTTATTTCCAAAGTTGTTGGAGATTTATTGAGCACCTACTATGTGTCAAACACAATGCTAAGTGTTAGGGATACAAAAAACAAGGCAAAAGATAGTCTCTGCCCTTAAGAAGCTTACAATCTAATGGAAGAGACAACATGCAAACAAATATGGCCAGAGCAAGCCATATAAAAGATAAAGGAGAGATAATTAAAATTAATTAAAAAGAGGGAAAGTACTAGAATTAAGAGGGTTGAGGAAGGCTTCCTGTAAAGGTAGGACTTTCATTGGGACATAAAAAAAGTCAATGAGGTTAATAGTCAGAGCAGAGGCAGGAATGCATTCCAGCCATGAAGGCCAGTCAGCGAAAATGTCCAGAGGTGATAGATGGAATGTCCTGGCTATCATGGGATAGCCATTTTCCCAGTGTCAGGAAAGCCATCTGTAAATCTTCCAGCACTCTTAAAAAATGTGGCTTATCGAAAAGTAATGTGATAAAGATGCAAAACTCAGTCTGAGAATGAAAAATGGGGGGTTATTCTTTGACTAGTATCAAAATAGGTCTCAAGGTAGTTAAATTTTGAAGTATTTATCACTAAATATTAATTTATATCTCTTGCTTAGAATCTAAGAATAGGTTGTTTTTTATTAATAATAAACTTGAAAAGGCAAAAATGGTACCCCAAAGTATATATGAGATTGCATTTGGAATTCTACTGTGTACTGAGCCTTTAAAGCAACTTTTTTTTTTCAAAAAATTGTTATTTGATAATTTAGTTTATATTCTAATTATAAGTCAATTTTAATCAACTGTCCAAGTGATAGAGACAAATTGTTATATATAGGTATATTTTAGATTATATATGTACATTCATCTTTTACTTATTTTTATGAGTCATATTGGGAGAGTAAAATCAGAACAAAGGGGAAAAACCATAAGAAAAAAAAAGAGAAGGGGGAAAAAGGTGAAAATAGCATGCTGCAATCTGCATTCAGTCTCCATGGTTCTCTCTCTGGATGCTGATAAAATTTTCCATTCAAAGTTTATTGGAATTGTCTTGGATCACTGAATTTCTGAGAAGAACTAAGTCTATGACAGTTGAACATCACGCAATTTTATTGTTGCTGTGTACAATGTCTTTCTGGTTCTATTTGTTTCACTCAGCATCAGTTCATGTAAAACCAGGCTTTTCTAAAATCAGCCTTTTCTTCATTTTTTATAGAACAATAATATTCCATTATTTTCATATACCGTAACTTACTCAGCCATTCTCCAGCTGACGTATTTTTCAATTGAAAGAGACAGATTAAGTAGGTGATTCTAAAATAATTTACATTTGTTTCTGAAATTCATTTTTATACTTAATTGACTATATCAGACCCTGAGAATCTATAACACTTTCATTAAATATTTGCTCATTTGAATTAAAATAAGCAATGTGAAGATCAAACTTCACTAGAAAGAGATTCCACTTTCAGTTCCTCTACCACTTAGCCCACTGGCCAGATCCCTCTTAGTCACTTTATCCTAAAAATGATCACTTTGCCATATCTTTCAATTGGCTGTCACCAAAATAGTGCTTTCACATTCTTACATTCACAGACTTGTTGACTTGTACAGACTGAGGGTGGGGGAAAGCTTTTAACTATTTGTTGTAGAAAAGATCTTCCTCAAATGTTGAGCCAGAGTAGGAGATAAGAACTCCTTGGCACATTAATTAGGCTCCACTTCCAACATAGTTTTGAGGCCATTGACCTCACATCACAAAAATGAAGTCGAAACCATTGTCTTCTTGGCATCCCTTGCAAATAATCTGAAAAGAGAATCATCCAATGTAGGATAACATAGAGTTGATTGTAAACTCTCAAATGTACCCTAATAATAATTAAAAATTGGAGTTTTCAAAAGTTGTGACCCAGGAAAGGGCCCCACATGTGCAAGAATGTTTGTGGCAGCCCTTTTTGTAGTAGCTAGAAACTGGAAACTGAGTGGATGCTCATCAATTGGAGAATGGCTGAATAAATTATGGTATATGAATGTTATGGAATATTATTGTTCTATAAGAAATGACCAGCAGGATGATTTCAGAGAGGTCTGGAGAGACTTGCATGAACTGATGCTGAGTGAAATGAGCAGAACCAGGAGATCATTATACACGGCAACAACAAGACTATATGATGATCCATTCTGATGGACATGGCTCTCTTCAACAATGAAATGTTTCAAACCAGTTCCAATTGTTCAGTGAAGAAAGCCATATACACCCAGAGAGAGGGATATGAAATGTGGACCACAACATAACATGCTCATACTCTTGATTGATGTTTGCTTGCATTGTGTTTCCTTTCTCAGATTTTTTTCTTGTAGATACGATTTTTCTTACACAGCAAGATAAGTGTGGAAATATGTATACATATATTCGATTTGTCAAGTATTTTAACATAATTAACATGTAGTGGACTTCCTGCCATCTAGGGGAGGGGTGGGGACTAGGGGGGGAAATGTAAGAGAAAGCTTTGTAATGGTCATTGTTGAAGAATTACCCATATATATGTTTTGCAAATAAAAAGCTTTAATTTAAAAAAAAGTTGTGACCCACAGGAAAATAAGTACTTATGTTAAGTATTATTTTTGAAAATCACTTTATTTTCTTTTCTATGTTATGTTTTTTAAATGGAAAACTCAGAAATTTGCTTCAGTGCTATTATTTTATATCCTGTAACGTACATCATTAGGATCTTCTATTTTAAGTGGACAGGTTATGCCTAAAAACTGAAGGAAATGTGCATAATAAAAATTTCTAAATTCTGAATGCAACTCAGTAGTACAGTGATATTTTGTAAGTTTTATAGGATCCTAGTTTTTATGTAAATGCTTCATTAAAATTTTTTAAAAATAGTATACTTGAGGTTGCTAAATAGAAGACTTAAAATAATAAAAATTATTATCTCAAAGACCAAAAATAATTTTTAAAAAGAAAGAAAAGAAAAAAGAGAAAATCAATGTGACATAGAAGATTGGGATAAAGACCTGTATTCAAATCCCAATGCAAACTACTTTCCAGTTCTACTAATAGTTCATGTCAAATACTGATCCCTTCCTACAGGACTTCACATTCCGGGATTTATCAAACTAGGCTACTTATAGTATGCTTACTCCTACTATGTCTGTAGATTTTGTTTCTTCCACTGATTGACTTTTGAACAAATCTTTGAACCAGTACTAAATAATTTTGATGGTTGGATGGGACTAGATATGTAATTTCATTGGCAATGGAACCCTAATGCTAAAATTCCATCTTTTTATACAGATTAGGACAATGGTTCAGCAAGTTAGGTCTTTGAGAATTGCCTATGGCAAAGCTTCTTAAACTGTGGAGTAGACACCCATATGGGATGTCATAACTGAATGCTGAGGTTGCAAAATTATGATTTGTCATCAGTGTTTGATTTGTATACCTATATACCTGGAATCCCATAAAAATTTATCTGGTGAAATGTGGTTGTGAGTGGAAAAAGTTTAAGCAGCCCCAATGTAGGACACTAGATATTTAAATGGCTTGCCATTTGAGGGACCTTGATTCAGGACTTTCTGATTCCAAAGCAGATTGTCTACCTGAATACCATGATGCCTTTTAATTTTGACAAGAAATACTTTATAATTTGAGATTTGATAATGATGAGCCTCCTTTCTATTCTTAAAAATTATTTCTCTTGAAAATTCTTGATCTGTTGTTTCTCCAAATGAATTTTGTTCTTCCTTTATCTAATTCTCCAAAGAAAGTCTGTGGTCCTTTTTTGGTAGAGTTTAATCTGTAGGTTGATTGATTTAAGTAGCATTGTCATTTTTCTTCTAAAGGCTCACCCCAGCCTTGAACATTGTCTCAATCCATTGCAGTAGCACTAAGGATTTAGGATGTTTATAGAAGAGGTAGACCAGACACCAATGCTAAAAAACAAAAACAAAAACAAACAAAAAAAACCCCACAATAAGTTATTATTACAGTCGATTTTAAGTTGGGCTTGATATCCAAAATGAGACACCTAGAACTATAAAGGATAAGGATGGGAGGGCAGAGAAATTGATTCTCCATAACATCAGAGCAGGAGAAAGTCAATGATCCAGAGACAGGCTGCCCCTCAGATCTGGCACCCGAAGGAGACCCCAGGCTCTTATCAGCATAGGAACAATTGAGTTCTATTCCCCACACATCAGATATGTTCAGGCCAGGAGGTCAGGATTTTTATAGGGAAGGCTGGAGCCTTAGAAAGACATCTTCGATTGGTTTCCTGCCTACCAGGGGTTGGCTAGGGAACTTGTTTGAATTGAATATGGGACTGAAAGTTTCTAAGAGAAAAGATTCTTATATGGAAGATTACATTATGGAAGAATACAAAGAGCTAAGGATGGACAGATAGGAAAGGTATGGATCTAAAAACAAAATAAATTGCTACAAGATAAGGCTAGACCAAAAAGTCTGAAAAGTTTCCTGGACTACATCAAATATTTATCTGATTCTTTAAGCCTTCCTTTCTTTCTATAAAAAATGTTTTTAATAGTCATATTCACATAAGTCCTATATGCATTTCATACATAATTTCCAAAGTGATCCTTCTTTATTTTTCCAAAATATACATGAAATTCCTTTTCTAGTCCCCAAGATTTTGGCCTCTGAGGTTCCTTCCAGCTCAAGACCTGTATGTTATGATTCTGTCCTCTCTGATAGGATCTTTTTTTTTTTTTCTGATAGGATCTTACAGTAAGATTCCAAAAGAAAATTTGTCTTCCATGCCCCTTCAGTGCTATCATAAGGCTCTACTGAATACTCTTAGATCCATTTTTTCTAGGTCGCTTTATTTTTGTTCTTCTATTTAACCTGCCATCACGATTGAAACCTGTCCTGAGTGAGTGTTCCAGGCTAGTCCAAAGACAAGCATCTCTGGCATTCTCCTCAGGGATTGTCTGCCTCAAGTCATTCAGTCACATTCTAGTTAGAAATTAAAGGCAATTAGAAATCAGGCTAAAACAGTAGTTTATTGAATGTTTCATCTTGGGGGAATAGCTTAAAAACCTTTCTATTTTTAATATCCACCCCCCCTTTTTAAGCCTAGGTATGTGTTCTTAATGTTATTAGACTATTAGAGTAAGAAACATTTCTTTATCTTAGAGAGTTATCTGGGCATTGAAGGGTTAAATGACTGTTCTGGGGGTCTTAAAACCAACATAGGTAGCTTTCAAGTCAGCTCTTTAGCACAGTTTGAGGCATCTAGTAAGCACTTAAATTCTTTTTATTCATTTATTTGTTCATTCATTTATTCCATTTATTAATCTACAACCTTCTGGTTGATTTTCCCTTTACTTATTAAGATAATATTACTGAATTTACCTGCATCTATCTCTTTTTATAGATGGCTGTGGATTTTGAGACTAAAAATTAACATAAAGAATATTATTGAGGGGCAGCTAGGTGGCGCAGTGGTTAGAGCACCAGCCCTGAAGTCAGGAGGACCTGAGTTCAAATCTGGTCTCAGACACTTAATATTCCCTAGCTGTGTGACCCTGGGCAAGTCACTTAACCCCAATTGCCGCAGCAAAAAGCAAAAAAAAAAAAAAAAAGAATATTATTGATAGAATTTTCTTCCCTCGCATTAATTTTTTTTTTCAGTCTTGAAATATCATTCATACTATATGTAGAGCCTATATCAGATTACTTGCTATCTTGGGGAGGGAGAGCGGCAGAAAAATTTGGAATTCACAATCTTATAAAAAATGAATGTGGAAAACTATCTTTACATGTAATTAAAAGAAAATATTGTTAAGTATTTTTTAAAAAGGAATATTATCCATACTGTTAACAGAAGCTATAAGCGGTCAAACCTGGTCCTTGCCAGGGAAGACAAAGGGTTAAGTGAAGGGGCAACCATTAGCTGTTTACCACTGACAAACTAGACCTCTGATAAGAACCATGATAATTCATCTAGTGCTTTACATTTTAAAAAGTCCTTTCTTTATGACACACCTGCAAAGTAAATGACTCATGTCCCCCAGAATTATGAGTATCAAAATTACAACAGTAACTACCCCCAGTTTATCTTGTCTTTACCTTGTTTGCACATAATTGTTTGCATATAATTTCCCCCCCCATTATTATTAGTTCTTTGAGCTAAGGAACCATCTGGATTTCATTTGTTTGTTTGCCTTTTTGTAGCCCTAGTTCTTAGCGAAGTGCCTGTTATTAAAAATATTAATTGACTGAAAGGCGTGGAGAGTTTAAGTGACTTGCCTATGACTCTACAGCTAGTAAGTGTCTAAAGTAGACTTTAAACTTTAAGATCAGCCACTCAACCATTCTCCATGCCCAACTTAAGACCTCTCACCCTCTCTTCTCTTTAGGAAACAGGGTCTCCCTTCTCCCTCAGCTTGAAGTTCACTTGATGACCCCTCAATACTTTCAATTCTTTGGAAAGTCCAGAACTGCAAATAAACACTTATGGTAGCTTTTCCTCTGGACGAAAAATTGATGAAGTCCCTGGGGCTGAAACTTTAAAGGAAAGGAAATCCAGAATGGAAACAGCTCTTTTTAATTACTCCTCAACCCTCTCTCCTCACTTTGTATTAGCCACAAATTCGTAGACTCGATTAAAACAGTTTTTTACTTAAAGCATAAGGGAATTATTGAAGGGAGTTGGAGGGGGGGGGAAGCTTTGGAGATGTAGATTCTAATTAACTCTGCCACTGATTGCTTTTTAACTATAGATGAGTCACAGTTCTATGAGAAATGAAGAGTGAGAAATCTCCACAATTAATGAAAATTGCTGAAAAGGGCAGACAAGGAAGATGTTCATCCAATACTGCTGGCCTTTTCCTCTTGCCTTGTGGATAAAAAAAAAAAAAAAAAAAAAAAAAGTAGGACCTGAGGAGGGGATTTGGGTATCTCTTCAATCCCATATGATAACTTCATCTCTCCCTGAGGGCATGATGTTTCTGGAGGTCTTTACTTTCATTAAGTAAAGAGGGAAGGAAATTACTTGGTTATATGCTTTTGCTAGGTTCACTTCTTTTTAAGCTCTAGACTCTCTCCTCTTGTTCCTACACAACTATCTGGACCACACCAGTGATATTTTTCCTTTAAGGTCTAGGATTTCATCAGTGAGGGAAATTCTTGGTGGAAATGCCCTGCATTGTTGCAATAATGTGTAATTTGTCTTAGAGCGTAGCCAGGAAAGGAAGGAAAAAAGGAAAGGAAGGAGGAAGGGGAGGAAGGAGGGAGAGAGAGGAAGGGAGTAAGAAAGGAAAAGGAAGGGAGGAAGGAAGGAAAAAAGGGAGGGAGGGAAGGAGGAAGAAAGAAAAGAAGGAAGGAAAGAAGGAAAAGAAGGCAGGAAGGTGGATCTAAGAACTTCTTAGTTCAAATCTAACCTCAGATACTTTCCAAGGTGGGTGATCCTGAGTAAGTTACTAAACCTCTATTTGCCTCAGTTTCTTCACCTGGGAAATGAAGATAATAATAGCACCTCTCCTCTCACCCCCCCACCTCCACTTCTGTGATATGAGGATGCAAATGAGATAATATTTTTTAGAGCACTTTGAAATCTTTATAGTAGGGGCAGCTTAGTGGTGCCCCAGTCAAGAGGACCTGAATTCAAATCCATCCTTCCTAAGTGCCCTAAACAAATCACTTTAAAGCACTAAATAAATGCATATATAAAATATAAAAGCATTATATAAAATTATATATCATACAAGTACATGGAATATAAATATTATTATAATAATATTATTAAATTTTCATCTTACTTTCCAGAATGACTGGACCAATCACAACTCCATTGTATGAGTACTCCAGTTTTCCTGAAGCCCCTTCAATATTTGTCATTTTCATTTTGGGGGCAATTTTGACAAATGGCAATGAGTTAGAATTTCAAGATTGCCTTAATTTGAATTTCTCTATTAGTGATTTGATACATTTTTAAATATAAAAATTGATAGTTTGAATTTCTTCTTTTGAAAACTTCCTGTTCCTTTGACCATTCGTTGAATAGAGAACGGCTCTTGGTCTTCTGAATTTGAATCAGTAACATCTCTTAAAGATGAGAACTTTATCAGAGAAACTTGCTGAAAAAATTGCCCCTCTGGCAATTGTCTCCCTTTTAATCTTACTTGTATTGATTTTGTTTCTGCAAACAATTCATATTTTATGTATTTAAAATTATCTTCTATGATCTCTAACTCTTGTTTTGTCATCCATATATCAGAAAGATAATTTTCTCCTTGACATTTTAATGTGTTTGTGATTAAGATGAGATAATATTTGTAAAGAGTTTCAGAAAATCTTAAGCATTGCATAAGTGCTAACCATTAATATGATATAATCCTTAATATGTAAGTTATTAATCTATTTGATAATTTAAAAGCTTGATAGTTTGCTCAGTAAGAGCCGATTATGAAAAAATAAATTAACTGAGGTTATTGTAAACTTCTTTGATTGGGTCAAGAAGGGAATATCTGATTGGCTAAGCAAGCAAGTTTTAACTAGCTGGAGGGATTTAAGATTTCACAGATAATTCAGATATTTGAAGCTAGCTCCCTCACAGGGAACTGCACTTGAGAGAGAAGAGAGAAAACACTTGTGGGGGTTCAGATGCAACAATACTAGAAATCTCAGAGCTCCCCGATAGCACAGTGAGGAGGAAAAGCCAACTGCCTTCAGGGGACCCAATCTGCTAATGAAATTGGGAGCTGGGGAAGTGACCCCTGGAGTGGTGCTATCCCTTAGGTGCATGGTTCAGTAAAAATTTTGAGCCTTTCAGAACTGCTAGGAGATGATAGAGATTATCTCACCAGACCTTGAATTCTTAGCTTCTTAGATTTTCAGGGAAGCATCAGAAAAATCAGCATTTTCCCCTAAAGGTTTTTAATCTTTTGTCACAGATTCTTAGGGCAGTCTAAACCTACAGGACTCCTTTTAAAAATTTATCCTTAAATGCATAAAACACAATATATAAGATTACAAAGCAAACGAATTATGTTGAAATACACATATCAAATTAAAAAAAAAAAGTTCACAGATCCCCAAATCAAGGAGTACTATAAAGTGATCAAATGACCTATGATGTGGAAGGGAGAAGGCAACAGTGGTGGTGGGAAGATTTCAGTGTGACTGGTTCGCATAGAATGTAGAATAATTTGCCCCTTAGCGAGGGTTTTTTAAGGACAAAGAGAGTTGGCCATGTTTATAAGTAGCAAGGAAGAAGCCAGTAGAAAAGGAGAAATTGAATATCAGAGCGGAGGATGAGGGAGGAAACCATGTGCATTAAGGGCGCATGTGGAGGCTTTGACTATGATAAGGAAAAGAGTCACTTCTCCACGGGAGACCAGAAATGGTCCTGGCTCAGTCGGTCAGTCAAGCAGCATTTATTAAGCGTTTTACCATGTATCAGACACGATGCTAAGGTATGGGGGAAGATGTTTGGAGATGTAAGATGGGAAGAGGGGAGAAAGGGAAGCTCTAGATGAATAGCCTCAGGGTCTCCCACATTGAAGCACTAACAGGTAATGACGCTGACTTGTTTTTCCTTGAAAAATCTATTCAGGTGGCCTGGCATCTTGGGAACAACATGCTTGGTTAGTTTGGGAAGGCCCTTTTATCCAGGATTTGTTTGAAGGATCCCTGACTAGGAAAGATGCTGCTCTCTTCCCACTCCATCCCCATCCCCACCTTGTTCTCCACAAACACGGACCTTTCGATGTACAAAGAACAGAAAAAGAGGGCTGTATATGAAACTGCATTTCGATCACATATATAGCTCCAACCTTGTCATTTCCTAGAAGTGGGGGTGTAACAGAACTGGTCTTTCCCCCACAGCTTTCTGGGTCTTTCCTTCCCCAAATTTCACACCCTGCATTTGCCGGTTTCCTGGGTACGTGCCTTTCCCCCTCTCTGATCTAGGAGTCCTTCCTATCCAAGGTTTCAGCCTCTGTGTGGTTTCCTGGAGGTTACCATAGATGGAAATCCCCCGTCTTTGCGGGACATAACCGCTCTACTCTCCTGGACGGGCCCCTCCAGTAACTTAGACAAGAGATGTCAGGTTCACCTCCCTCTCCCTTTCCCCCCTCCTGCCCCTCTCTATTTCTGTCTCTCTGTGTCTCTGTCTCTGTTTCTGTCTCTCCTCTCTGTCCCTCTTTTCTGTTTCTGCCTGTGTGTCTCTCTCTTGTCTCTTTCCTCCGTCTCTTTTTGTCTCTCTGTCTCTATTTCTTTCTGTGTCTCTGTCTCTCTGGGTTTCTGTCTCTGTCTCTCTCTGTCTCTGTGTATCTCTCTGTCTGCCTCTCTTCCTTCCCTTCCTCTCTGGCTCTTTTTGTCTCTCTCTGTCTGTCTCTCTGACTCTCTTCCCTCCCTCCTTGCGTCTCTCTCTGTCTCTGTCTGTCTCTGTCTCCCTTCTCTCTGTGTCTCTCCCCCTCTCTCTTTCCCTTCTTTCCCCCTCTCTGTCTCTTTTTCTGTATAGGGGAGTGGGGGGGGGGGAGGGGTATGAGAAGAGGGATGGGGTAGGCGGCCGCTGCAGCCGCTGCCGGAGCAGTTAGCTGCTTGCAAAGCCTTTGTTACCTCCCAGGCTGGCCCGGGAGCAGAAAGAGGTGAGAGGAGGAAAAGTACTCTTGTTAGGCCGGGGAGATCTCGCCCCCTCGGTCCGCAAGAAAACGCTCAGCTGACAAGGGAGCGATTTGAAGAAAGGAAGGTACTGAGAAGAGAACTGCGGGCTGCAGCTAGCGCCGGCAGGGGGTAGGGGGGTGGGGAGTGGGGGGGCTTTTAGACTGTGGCTCCACCCCTTGTTACTTCCTTCTCCGGGGAGTGTCTGCAAAGTCCGAGCTGGCAAAAAAACACAAAAATACCACCCCACCCCACCCCCCGAAAAACTAAAACATCTTTCCAGGAGAAGCTGGGGGTTGCTCTCCGCCTCGACGTCTAAGGCCCCCTAGGGAGCTCAGAAAAAAACTTTCCCGGCGAGAATTGGACCCTAAAGAGCACAGCCTCGGAGCGGCGGGTCTTTGTCTCGGCTCCTTGGGTATAGCCTGTGGGTGCCATTGGAGCTGTGTTCATTTTCCCGGGGGTAAATCCCTAGCAGGCTTCTTAAAGAGACTAGGGAGTAGGTACAGCAGCTCGTAATCCCTTGTCCTTCAGAAAATGGAGAGACTATTTTATGGGCTCAGAGAAAGGGAGCGTTGTCTAGCAGAAGGGGGGACTAGGCACGTGAGCCCTAAGGTCTCTTCCAGCTCCAAATCTGGGGTCATCGGAGCCTGAGGGCCTGGTCAAACGGGCAGACCCTTGGAAGTGTTCCAGGCCTCCCTCTGAGGCTTTGTAGCCGAGGCAGGCAGGGAGGAGGATGGGAGATGCCTCTAGTAGCCTTCCCCATTGTACAGAGGAGGAAACTGAGGTTGCTCAGAAGTGAAGCGTCTGAATAAATGTCAACTCAGATAAGCATTGTGCCCAGGGTCGGTGACTCGCGATTCTTCCATTCATTCACTGATTGGCTCATTGAGCATTTCTTAATTAAAGTTTTTACCTCGGGGAAAAGGACTCCTCTGTAATGGAGATAGAAGGGGCTGAATGAAGCCTGGGGTTCTTTCCGTGCATTGTACCTTAGTGCTGGATTTGCTATATTGTATCCAAGCTCTCGGTGTCTTTGGCAATCTTGTACCGAGGTAAATAAAGGCAATGGATTTGAACCTGGGCTCTCCCCTAGGAGATTACTGCCCTGAGGTTCAGTTTCCTCACCCATAAGATCAGGGTCTGCAGCCCACTGGATCAATTTCATTCCACCAGCATTTATTAAGTGTTCACCTCCAGGCCGTGAGAATGTGGTTTTGCTTGGGTTTGCTTTTGATCCATCCACCTGATGATTTTATTAGTTTACACAGCTCTGGGTGAGGGGGCAGTTAGGGGATACTGAGAGATTCATGGATTTATCCAGGGTCACCCATCGAGGAAATGGCTTGACCTTGAACCCTTTTAGGCTATGAGGAATCGTTAATTTAAGGCCAGAATGGATTTTAGAGGCCTCTTAGTTCACCTATAGGAAACTGAGGGCCAGAGGAGTTGAATGGCTAGCCAAGGGGGTCCCACAGCTAGTTTGGAGAGAGGGTTTGAATCCTTCCCTGAACAATGCTTCATGCAATTCTCATGCTTCCAAGAAGCTCACTTTCCATTAGCTAGCCTCTAAATCTGGGGTCTATATGATCGCAGGGCCTAAAATCAGGAAGATTCTTGAGTGCAAATCCCATCTCAGACACTTCCCAGCTGTGTGACCCTGGCTAAGTCACTTGGCCCTTTCTGTCTCATTTTCCTCATCTGTAAAATGAGCTGGAGAAGGCAACGGCAAACCCCGCATGTATCTTTGCCAGGAAAACCTCAGGTGGGGACAAAGAGCTGACACCACCCTAAGGTGCTGGATAGCCAAGGGGGTCCCACAGCTAGTTTGGAGAGAGGGTTTGAATCCT
>JAJPUD010007289.1:0-35000 GCA_023553655.1 Myrmecobius fasciatus
ACAGACACTATCTGCTGGTCTACACTGAGTTTTATTCTTTTTGCAACACAGGAAAAAACAGAAGATTTCTCAAAAAGCAGAATCCTCTGTGCTCTGAAAAGCTGCCCCTGAATGAATTGTCCCCATGGCAACACCTCCCCCCTGTGGCCAGATGTGGCTTCTGCTTAACATGGCTGAGTTCTCCCTCTCAAGGGTCCTTTCATTTTGCCTTAATGCTGTGCTAATAATTAGACCAGAAAAAAGATTGACTTTTATCATGTCAAGTTTTTCAAATTCACGTTCCCCTTGGGAGCCTCTGAGAGTTAGACTGTCAAGGTTAGGAAGGGAATATGCAAACTTGAATGACTTAGAACCCTCTGTTTGAGCCTTCTTTATTCTGAATAACAGGGATCATGAGAACCTGTTTTGTGTGCATGTCTAATCCCTAAAAGGAAAAATTAGACACAGCAATACCAACTGGCTCGTTCATTCACTTCAGCATCCAGAATGATCCCCTTTCTAATATCTCCAACTCTGAAATTCCCCCTTTTTGAAACATAACTTCCTTTTTAAAAAATGTATTTAGTATTTTACTTTCCCCATTATATGTAAAAACAACTTTAAATAAAACATTGAGTTCCAGATTCTTTGCCTTCTTCCCTTCTTTTCCACCCTGACTGAGAATGCTAACAATTCAATATAGGCTATAAATGATTAGTCATGCAAAACATTTCCATAATAGTTATGTTGAAAAAGAAAACATAGATTCTCCCCCAACAAAAACTCTCAAGAAAAATAGAGAAAAAATATGTTAAATGTTGCTTCAATCTGCATTAAGACATCATCAGTTCTTTCTCTGAGTAGGGATAGCATTTTTCATCACAAATTCTTCTGAATTGTCATGGATCCTTGTAATTGCTGATATTCTTATGATGCTGCCGTTAATTTGTTCATAGTGCATTTCACTTTACATGAACTCATGGATGAACAGCCTGCTCATCATTTCTTATAGCACAATAGTATTCTATCATAATTACATACAACAATTTATTCAGTCATTCCCCAATTGATGGGCATGCCCTCAATTTCCAATTCTTTGCCCCCAGAAAAGAGCTACTATAAATTTTTTTTGTATTTATAACTCCATTTCCTTTTTGAAACACAGCCTCTTTACTTCTCCTCTTTGTCACTCTTTCAGTACTTCTAAGCCTTCCCTTTCTCCTCTGGTTCCCAAGTCCTTGGGTCAATCTTTAATCCTTGGTCCAATATCTTTCTTTTGATTTCCTTTGCATCACTATCCAGCTTGGTCGCCATGGTTAGTCTCAGTCAGTGATTTCAACAATGCTTTCACTATAAGCCAGTTTCCTTCATCTCTTGGTACTTCCATCATAAATACTTGACTAATCCTGGGCAACCAGAGTTGTCCACTTCCTCTGCTCTCTTGGCAGAGCTGATAGTTGTTGCTGAAGCAGATATGAAAGCATTCTAATTAGGTCCCCTATAAATGTATGCTATTCAGCCTTGTCCAGGCCATCCTTATTGCTTCTCTAAAATTGTTTTAGAATTCTCTTAATGATTTCCTAACACATTCCCTGAGTCAACTATTATAAACTTTTCCTCTTGTCCTGATTTTTTCTCTCAAACCTAGCAGACCTCCTTCAGTGTCAGCAAATGACTTTAGCTCCTACTTCACTGGGGAGACCAAGGCTATTAAAGAGAGCTGCTTCAACTTACCTCTTTCCCTTAAAACCTCATAAGACAATATTTCAGAGAACCTTTAGTACTAAAAAATTGCCCCCAGTGGAATGAGTGGATGAGACCAATTTATTCCAATGGCCACAAAGGCAGCTGAAGCTGGAATGTGAAGTTTGGCCAAGCATTAAAAATAGCAAGGTCATACACTGGATCCTGGGCCATCCCCAGTTAATTTAGTATTCTGAGTTTCAAGGACTCTGGAACAGAGAGTGAGACTGATGACTTTTCACAACTCTGCCTCACTTAAATCCAATTCATGAGCAAGTAAAGACATCACCTGTGATATCACTGGTCCTCTTTGAAGATGAAGGATAACAGTCCTAAATAACAGTCCTAAAGAAGATTTTCCTCTTTGATGTCCCCAAGTTGTTAGACACACTTTGATTGAAAATGTTCTGCAATAAAGAACTTGGGGCAGCTAGGTGACGCAGTGGATAGAGCACCAGCCTTGAAGTCAGGAGGACCTGAGTTCAAATCTGGTCTCAGACACTTAACACATCCTAGCTGTGTGACCTTGGGCAAGTCACTTAACCCCAATTGCCTCAGCAAAAAAAAAAAAAAGTGGCATAACTAAAAAATGTTCTGCAGTAAAAAACTCATAATCTTCAGGTTGTGAGAAAATGTATTCTTATATACAAAATATTCTTACACAAGAATATAATTTTTATAATTATATTCTTACATATAATTTTCTTTTCTTTTTTTTATTAAAGCTTTTTATTTGCAAAACATATGCATAGGTAACTTTTCAACATTGACCTTTGCAAAGCTTTCTGTTACAAAATTTTCCCTCCTACCCCCCACCTCCCCTAGATGGCAGGAAGTCTAAAAATGTTAATTATGTTAAAATATTTGACAGATCGAATATGTGTGTAAGAAAAATCGAATATACAGGAAAAAAACATGAGAAAGAAAACATTATAATTTGCTTTTCTGCAACTTCTTTCTATTCATTGCTCTTAATTTTGTCCTTTGGGGGTCAAGTAGAGCAAGCCCAATTAATGAATGCCTTTTCCATGTTATAGTTTTTCAAATATTTGAAGGCAACTTTTATGTGGATTTGGAATTAGAGGACCATGTTCTAAATCCTGTTTCTGTCACTTATTACTTCTGTGCTCTTAGCCAGGAAACATCCTCTTTGGGCCTTAATTTACTCATCTATAAAATGAGGGGAATGGACTAATCAGGTCCTTTCTAGATCTTAATCTATGATTCTATGCCCACCCCTTCAAAGTCTTCTCTTCTCCAGGCTAAACATCCCCAATTCCTTCTACTCTTTGTCTTTCATAATCTTTAGTCTTTTTATAATCTTTATTGCCCTTTTCTGTGATGTTCTAATTTGTCAATGATTTTCTTAAAATGTTGCACCCAGAACTGAGTACAGTTATCCCTTCCACATTGTAAATTTCCCCACTGAGATTTCCATATAAGCCTAGGATCAGACTAAGAAATTAAATGGATTTTTTTGGAATCTTGTAGAAGCCACATGTGACACAGAAGAAGTTTAGAAACTCGGAAATGCACAAAATATATGCATAGTATTATGTAATATTAACATATTTTATCTTTTATTACCTTAATAATTCATATATCTGAAATGAAAGGAGAATCAACAAATTTTATGCAGATTTTCCAGAATATGGAGTGCTGTACCCCTAACCTTCATGGTATGGAAGGGATAACTGTACAATTTTATACATGTGGCCTGACCAAGGCAGAAAAGCGATCTGGGAAACATGCCTCTCAGTGCATCCTGAGATTGCATTAATTTTTTTATTTGCCATGTCAAATAGTTAACTAATAATAGTTTGCAGTTTACTAAAAAAAAAACCCAGTTCTTTTTCACATGAACTATATATAGCAAAAACTCCCCTACCTTGTACTTGCAAAGCTGACTGAGTCCAAGTGTAAGACACTAAGTTTATACCTATTACATTTCATCTCATTAGCTATGGCCCAATGTTCTAGCACATTGATCATCTTTATTGGTGAATTTGTCATTCAATTTTTTAAGGTCTCCCTCCCATCTTGATACCATTTATTCCATCATCCAAATCATTGATAAAAACATTCAGCAGCATAGGACCTAAGACTTGGGAACTCCCAATACATATCTTCCAAGTGGACTTTGACTTGTTTTTGAATTCATGAGTTTAACCAATTCCAAATCTATCAGATTGTTATCATCTTCCCACTTGTTTCTCTTTGCCTATCACTCATAGTGAGTGATAACATGAGGTATTTTATTAAATGTTTTATGGAAATTTAGATAAGCTCTTTTTACATATTCCCTTGATCTAGTAAATCTAGTAAGTTTGTCAAAAATAGAAAATTGGTCTTCTTAAGGAGGCTATTTCCTTTCTTTAGATGCTCACAAACTGTTGCTCTAAAAATATGTTCTAGAATATTCTTAGGAATAATAGTCAAGTTCTCTGGTCCAAAACTTGCAAATACTTCTTTTTTTAACTATGAGGACATTTTCCCTTCTTCAGTTTTGTGGCACCTCTTTGTTTCTCCACTATCTTTCTTTTTTTAAAAAAAAATTTATTTTAAAATTTGCTTTTTAAAAATAGTATTTTTCTCCAACAACATAAAGACAATTTTAAATATCTGGTTTTTTTAGAAGATTTTGAGTTCTAAATTTTTCCCCTTCTAAATTTTTCCCCCTCCTTCCCCTGTCTCTTCCCCAAGATGGCAAGCAATCTGATAGAGATTATATACATTCAATCATGTAAAACATATTTCTACATTATGATGTTGTAAAAGAAGAAAGAAAACAACCAAAAAACACATATACACAAAAACAATGAAAATAGCATACTGTAAACTCCATTCAGACTCCATCAGTTCTATAATCTATTATATTTTTTTCCTAAAGTCCTACTTTGTGGGCCTGCTGTACAGATATATAATATATCTGTAAAATGAAAGGGGTCTAATTTAATGATCTCCAAGGACCCTTCCAGCTCTAAGTCATTATTCTATGACCTCTGACCTCTTCTGTCCATACAATTTTCAAACCCAGATCTCTTGGCCAGCCAGAGAATGGTTTAGGCTTTCTTAGGCCTTTTATCCTCCTGGTCATTGTTTCAGGCAAAGGTAGATATTTTTTTTAAGAAGCTATGTAGATGCAGGAAGAACTTTATAAGAAATTATCATTAATGCAAGTCAAGAATTTATTAACCCAAGACTCCTGGGCCAGTGTTTTTTCTATCATACTGAGTTTTTTTCTTCTTAATGCAGGGGAGTTTTTAAAAGTTTTTCTTAAAACTTTAATTAGGGGCAGCTAGGTGGCGCAGTGGATAGAGCACCAGCCCTGAAGTCAGGAGAACCTGAGTTCAAATTTGACCTCAGACACTTAACATGTCCTAGCTATGTGGCCTTGGGCAAGTCCCTAAATCCCAATTGCCTCAGGAAAAAAAAGCTTTATTTATCATTATGAATTATTGTATATTGATCACAGGATTCACTTATTTGATACTCTTCTCCCAAGATCAGTTCTTCCACTTAATGCTTTCTGAACTCTTTCCTTGGCTTTCTGGAGTCAGGAGAATCCTAAAACCTATGTAAGGAGCTCCATTAGAGACAAATCATCGGGTCTATGGATACTTATTCAAGTTTGAGTTAGAATAGATGGATAATGGTGTCTTTTCTGACTTTGAAATTCTGTGATATAACTCAGGCACCTTCCAGATCACAGGTTTCAATGGACCATTGAGGTAACCTAGTCTAGCTTCCCCCTCATTTTTTCAGAAAACGGAACTGAGTCACCAAGAATTTGAATGATTTTCCTAAGGGAACATGACCAGTAAATCAATCAAGAGTCAAACCCCATAACTTCTGACTCCAACTCCAATAGTCTTTCCATTACCTGATAGTGCCTCAGTGGTTCTCCTCATGGAAGAAAGGGTTTGTAGAGCTATTCTGAAATTCTCACCCACAGTTCTAACCTTTGCTTTCTTGCTTTGATTGTCACAGTTCTTCTAATATGATAAATAATAATAACTAGCTAACATTCATATGGGTCAGGAATTGTACTAAGTGTTTTACAACTATTATCTCATTTGGTCCTCATGACAGCCCTGGAAGGTAAGTGCTAATATTAATCCCATTTTACAGATAAAGAAACTGAGATAAACAGAATTTAAATGACTTTCTCAGGGTCATGTAGCTAGTTAAGTGTCTGAAGTCCAATTTGAACTCAGGTCCACCTGACTCCAGGCCCAGAACTCTACCAGTGCCACCTCGCTGCCTCATAGGTAAGAATCAAAGGTAAATCATAGAAAGACACAAAAGGTTACCATTATTCTGGGACAGACCCAGTCTCAATTTTTTTTTTATAATAGTAGCTTTTTATTTTTCAAAATACATGCAAATATAGTTTTCAACACTCACTCTTTTTTTTTTTTTATAGCTTTTTGTGGAGGCAGTTGGGGTTAAGTGGCTTGCCCAGGGTCACACAGCTAGGGAATGTTAAGTGTTGAAGTGTCTGAGACCAAATTTGAACTCAGGTCATCCTGACTTCAGGGCTGGTGCTCTATCCACTGCGCCACCTAGCTGCCCCTCAACACTCACTCTTGCAAAACCTTGTGTTCCAAATTTTTCTCCCTCCCTTTCTCCCACCCCTCTCCCCTAGACAGCAAGTAATTGCATGTGCAATTCTTCTAAACATATTTCCACATTTGTCATGCTCCACAAGAAAAATCAGATCAAAGGGGGGAAAATGAGAAAGAAAAAACAAACAAGCAAACAACAACAACAAAAAGGTGAAAATACTCTGTTGGGATCCACATTCAGTCCCCACAGTACTCTTTCTGGATGCAGATGGCTCTCTTCATCACAAGTCTATTGGAATTGCCCTGAATCATCTCATTGTTAAAAAGAACCAAATCCATCACCCAATCTTGTTGTTGCTGTGTACAATGTTCTCTTGGTTCTCCAGTCTCAATTTTTAAAAAAATTTAGAAGAGGAGATTTTGTAAATGCTAAACTTGGTCAAACAATATGTCCTGATTTTTTTTTTTAAAATATGGTCATTTTAACCCAAATTGTTTCCCCATAATAAGAAATCTTTGGATGACCTTTGGATGGCATTTCACATAGGCTTGGAAAACCTTTTCTTCTCTATATTCCCCAGTTTAAGCAGAGGTGGAAAGGTTTTTAAAAAGAGAAACAACCAAGTAGAAATAACTGAGGATTCCTAAATCCATTAAACCAAGGCATTTTCCCATTAATGACACTGGAACAGGAGCCTGGATGACTGGGCATATTCTGCCATCTTGTGGTCTCAGCAGTTTTGACAACCTCTCAATGCATTCCAAGGGACTCGGGTATTCTCACTATTTCTTTCTATGGTAGAACTCAAGGTGTGGTGGTTTTCAGGAAGGTAATCTAGCCAAAAATCAAGAAGAGGTGGCTTTTACTTCTTCACCTTACTGGGTCCTTGTAAAGGTATATGTTTAAGAGAAACTAGAAAAGACTAGAACAAGAAATGGCAAGGGATGGAAAGGTAAGGGGAAGGAGAAAGGAAGAAGGAAAAAAAGTAGAATCTCAGAAAAGATTCTGATCTTCCATATACCTTTCTATCTTTCCTATTCAGAATTTCTCATATTCTTCCTTGCTATAGAATCCTGGTGTGATATGAAAAGGGTATTACGGGAGAAAATTAATTTTTTTTCCATCTAAATTGTTAAACGGGGAGTATTTATTGTTAAATGGTTGAACAGGAGAATCCAAAACTATTATATGCAATTATTTGGGGTTATGAAAATTGACTTGAGTATATTTGACTTCAGTTTATCTTTCCAGATTAAGTCTCCTTCAAGGATGCTACTTTCTAATAAAATTTAGCCATCTTGTCAATATGTTGATTATCTCCCACCTCTGGGTCTTTACATATGTTATCTCTCTAGTCTAGAATTCATTTTCCTTCTCTTTTCACCACTTTATAGCCTTAGTTTTCTTCAAGAACCAATTACCTCCTATTGGAAGCCTTTGCGAGCTTTCTAGCTTTTAGCCATCTCCTTCTCTTTAAATTATCTTGCTTTACTTGTTTGTTTACATATTGTATCCCCCAGTAGATTATAAATTCCCTGAAGGTAGGGACAGTTTCCTCTTTATTTTTGGTTATGTGTTCTCATTGCCTTGATTATAGTAAGCATTTAAATGCTTCCCCAGTTGAGTTGAATTAAATTGCTCTCATAAGTCCAAAACCCCCTTTATATTAAGGATTTTCTATAAACTTAAGCCTCCTAAACCAGAATTTATGGATTCTACAAGTATATTTCCCATATAAAATGTGTTGCATTTCTAAATGTGCAAAATGCTATTTTATTTCATAAATATGAATAGCAATAAAAATAAACAGCAAATATGCTATTTGTGTACTATCTTTTTCATACTACATAAATGTAAACCCCTTGAGATAAGAGACTTGGTTTATTCATCTTCCAGTTCTTCTAGTACCAACTATGCTTGGTGCCTTAAACATAATAGTTGCTCAGTAATTGTTGGACAGAAAGATAGCTGAGCTGAGAAGCAGAAAGCTACAAAGAATTGGCTTTGTAAATACGTTGGCACCACTTTTACTAGGGCAGGGGTGAGAGATGGGGGAAGGGGGTGAGGGCCTTATCCAAACCAATTTTTCTGGAATTTCTCTATAATGGATAAAGTTGGGTGGAATATAGATAATAACTCATCAGGCCCCAAGAGTGTGTGTGTGTGTAAGCAATTCAAATATTGCCCTGAAACACTTTTGATTTTTCAGAAAACATCATTACTGTCTTTGGGGAGGGGAGAGCATGGGAAGTAGGGGGGGAAGCCATAATGTATTATAGTGGAAAGAGCAATGCATGTAGCTAGAGAAAAATTCTAATCTCAATTCTGTGGCTTTTTATCTTTATGGCTGAACACAAGTCACTTAGATTCTCTAGGTTTTGGATTCCTATCCATAAATGGTGGTTTCTAGGATGAATTGGTAAGCAGAGAAGCAGAGCTGTCTGTCAATCTTTCTCTCTACCTACTTTTTTTTCCCTCAGAAGTTCACAGAATCAAAATTTTCCATCCACTAAAGATAATGGTAACTGTCATATATCAATTCTTAGACTATTCATAGCCATTTTCACTGGATCTCAAGAAAAATATTATTTAATGCCTGCCACAGTGCTAGCCAAGCCAATCACTGCTTCTGACTCATTAACTCTGGTAAAAACCATTTATCCTTTCTACCCTATAAAGCTCACTAATACTTTCTCTATGTGTATGTTTCTCTCTGACTCTGTTTCTAGCTGTCTGTCTCTCTCCTAGTTCTAACTCCCTGAGTTCCAGAGAACCTATACAGAAAAAAATGTCCCAATTTTAAATTTCTCTTTCCTCCTGGCCATATTAGCCATATTATGTGTTTGGGGGAATCCCTTAAAAAACAAAACCATGGACCAAAAAAAACCCCCAAAAAATAAAAATAGAGAAAGTTGTTTTTAAGTATACTTTGATCTGTATTCAGACTTCATCAGTTCTTTCTCTGGAGGCGGATAGCTTTTTTCATCATAAGTCCTTTGAATTGTCTTGGATCGTGGTATTGCTGAAAATAGCTAAATCATTCACAGTTGATCATTGTACAATATTGCTCTTACTGTGTACAGTGTTCTCCTGATTCTGCTTACTTCACTCTGCATCAATTCATGTAAGTCTTTTTAAGTTTTTCCAAAAGCATCTTCCTTGTCATTTCTTATATCACAATAATATTCCATCATAATCATCTACCACAACTTGTTTAGCTATTCCTCAATTGATAGAAATTTCCAATTCTTTGCATACCACATCACACACACACACACACACACAAACACAAGTTGCTATAAATATTTTTATTTCCTTTTCCTTTCATCTCTTTATGATACAAATCTAGTATGAGAATTGTTGAGTCAAAGGATGTAGACCATTTTATAACCCTTTGGGTAATGTTCCAAATTGTTCTCCAGAATGGTTGGATAACTTTACAATTCTACCCATAGTGCATCAGCATCCCAATTTTTTCACAGTACCTCTAACATTTGTCATTTCCCTTTTCTGTCATATTAGTCAATACAATAGCTATAAAGTGGTACCTCAGAGCTGTTTTAATTTGCATTTTCCTAATCATACTCAATAGTGATTTTGAGGAATGATTTTCATTTTTATTTTCTTCTATCTGACCATAATGTTCTATCATTATATCTCTTTATATGTATCATCCTTCCTAAACTTATTCTTTGCCCTCATTGAAACCTTCAGTTCCTCCACCCTCAGTATTACTGAATTTGACAGTTGAAAGGATCCTATCAGCCATCTAGTCCTTCATGAAGGAATAGTCTCCATGATATACTCAATAAATAGTCATACAGTCTCTCCTTGAAGATCTCCAAAGAAGGGGAGTCCAAAGGCAACCTATTCCACTTTTAAATAATTCTAATTTTTAGAATGTCTTTCCAATATCAAGCCTCAATGGCCTTCTCTTTGATTTTTACTCATTGCTCAGGGCTGCACCCTTTGGGTCCAAATAGAAAAAAAGAGAGGTCTTATCTCTCTTAAACATCACAACTCCTTAAATAACTCAAGCAATTATCATTATCTCCCATTTAATTTTTTGAGGGGGATTATAGACAATCAGAGTTAAGTGTCTTGTCAGCGGTCATACAGCTAATAAGTATACGGACCCAGATTTAGTTAGGTCCTCTAGACTCCTGGGCCAGTGCTCTATACATTGTACCATCTAGCTGCTTTTTATTATCTCTCTTTTCTCCTAACTAAACATTCCCATCTCCTTCAATCTATTCTCATGTGTCACAAACTCAGACAATTTTAGAAATCTAATGATTTTTTTGCCAAATATCTTGCCAAATCCAAAGATCTTTTCTCAATCCTCATCTTTTGGGACAGCATTTTCTTCTGATTCTCCTCCTACCTATTCGACCTCTCTTTTGCTGGATCCTCTTCTAGATTGTGTCATCTAGCTGTAGGTATCCTTTGGGGCTCTTCTCTTCTTCCTATGTACTATTTCACTTGGTGATCCTATTAGCTAATCTCTGTGCTCATGATTTTCATACCTATCTTTCTTGCCTCAAGCTATCTACTAACCTCCAATTTCATTATTTCCAACAGCCTTTAAGGTAGCTGAAACTGGATGTCCAAGAGACATCATAAACTCAATATCTCAAAAAAAGAACTCATTATCTCCCTATTTCCTACCATCCCCATTGCTGTAGAAGGCAACTCCATCTTCCCAATCAGAAAGGTTCACAACCTAGGAGTCATCTTGGATTCTTCACTATGCCTCACTAACACCCCCACCTTCAATTTATTGTCAAAGCCTTTCAGTTGTACCTTTGTACTTATATATCTTGAATGTGCCCTCTTTTCTTTTCTAATTCTGTCACCATTCTAGTGCAGTTCCTCATCACTTTACACTTGGACTATTACAGTAACCTGTTGGTGGATCTGCCTGCTTCAAGTCTCTCCCCACTTCAATCCACCCTCCATTCAGCCACTAAAGAGATTTTTCTTTCTTTCTTTCGCTTTTTGCTGAGGTAATTGAGGTTAAGTGACTTGCCCAGGGTCACACAACTAGGTAATGTTAAGTGTTTGAGATCAAATTTGAACTGAGGTCCTCCTGACTTCAGGGCTGGTGCTCTATCCACTGCGCCACCTAGCTGCCCCTAAAGAGATTTTTCTAATCTCTTTAGTGGTTCTTATTCATATTAGGTTGATGCAAAAAGCTAAAATGTTTGACTCCTCACTGGAAAAAAACCAATGTCATTATAATAAAGCTAGCTAATTAACTCAATTCTTTCGATGTATCATTGAATATACTAGAATTCAACTAGTTTTATGCAATTGGTTAAACATAGCTCTAAAGAGCAAAAAGTTGCCTACTTCTAGGTGATGGCATAGAATATTATAACAAGGAAGCAAGATGCATGTATACAACATAGCTCCAAGTTCCATTGGAGAGCTCCTATACTGAAATGGTACACAAGAAGAAGATGGCAAACTTTAAAAAAAGGAAAAGGTGATATAATTATTAGGGCACTAGATTGCTAGCTAGAAATCATACTAACATTTATCATGAAAAGGCTGAAGAGCTTGCCTCAGTTTGGTTTTTATTGCTCTTCAAAGTTAGAAAATCTAAATCTAGCTATAGATCTAAATACTAATATTAGGAAAGAACATTTTAAAATTGATTAGAGTTATATACCAATATTGTATCTTAGTCCAGCTAGGGAGTTTTTATTGATTCAAAAGGCTAGAATATTGACAACATACTTAAAGAAATGCAATATTACTTTCAAAAAACTGGACAAAACTCTGGAAATTTTGTATATTTCTTCCATAAAAATGATCTCTCAATCCCATTAGATTACTCCAGTATGATTGGTATTCTCCTTTATAGTGAAAAGAAATGTGTGTGTACATGTGTGCACACACACATATACATATGTGCACTTATACATTCTCAAAGAAACCAGCTGAGTTGGTCGATCTCATTTTTGGCTCAATTAAATGATGGAATTATTTTACAGGTATGTTGAACTGGAGGTCAATAAATCAGGAGGTAAGGCTAGATGTTAAAAGCTTAATTAGCATCAGCTGATGGGTGATTGACAGGTAGATTACAAAGCACTAAACAAAGGGATATGTGTGTGTGTATGCACGCGTGTGTATACACATTAAAAACCACAATGATTTGGAGAAGAGTTTATTAATACTAGGGTTTAAAACACATTAGTCTTGGGGTCTCCAAACTGACCAAAGATCAAGTTTGTTCCAGTGGGATAGACCATTTCTCTGAGGTTAGTGTTATCAGAATATCCTGGTGAAGCAAGAAATCTCTAAGATAGTGGAGACATGCCTCCTTGAAGATAAAATCAGTAAAGCTCATTTTGTTTTTGCTAACCTAAAGATCTCTATTTGTATAACCATATTGACCTCTAAGGTTACTTTTTATGGGGAGATGTTTGCCCCAGACTCACAATCTAACAATCTAGTCACAGGATCCCACATACTTCACAATCCACTCCCTTACTAAGAGTCAGAACCCACCAAAACTTAAAAGCAGGAAGAAATTTCTGGGAGAAACTTTGCAGGATTTTAACTCTACTACAACAGAAATAACAGCAGCCTGATCGTTTCCTTATAGAGAGATTATCAAGCAAAGTCAACTCACAGTTTTATATATTCTTTGCTATGTAAAAGAAGGTAATTTGGTCATAAGTTTCCAAAAACTCATATCTTTTTGTAATAATAATAACAGATCATATTTTAAAATGTGTTAAGATTTATATTTGCTCTTCCCAACTACCCTAGGAAGTCAATGTTATTGTTATCCCCATTTTTAGCGTAAGGAAACGGAGGCACAGTGGTTAAGTGACTTGTCCAGGGTCTTGGCTGTCCAACATTCTATCTACTGCATCACTGAAATAGGTTTAGTGAGAAGAAAAAACAGCCCCTAATTTTAGCAAATGATTTTGAGAAAATTTGATTTGTTTTTCCCAGTGTATAATGGAATTATATATATGACCAAAGGAGTAATTGCTGGATATGTATTTTGGGTTATTGAGTTTTTGTTATTAATGATTGACTATTGATTATTGGTTCTCAATTTTAAATATTCTTTTTAATTATGG
This sequence comes from Myrmecobius fasciatus, assembly GCA_023553655.1. NCBI lineage: Eukaryota > Metazoa > Chordata > Mammalia > Dasyuromorphia > Myrmecobiidae > Myrmecobius > Myrmecobius fasciatus. The sequence continues at coordinate 13,395 of JAJPUD010007289.1, forward strand.
TGACTACTGATTTTGCATTATTATTGAATCATTAGCTAATTATTTTGCCTTAAAGCATTTTCCTCATGCTATCACACATCATAAATGAATTGTGATATTTCTTCCTTCCTTCCTTCCTTCCTTCTTTCTTTTTTTTTTCAAAGCTAAGAATTAAAACTGAAACTGCACAAAGGTAGTTTGATTCTCACCCTATTGTTCTCATAATTTCAAGCACTATGAATGTAAAAACAAGGCTAACACCATCTGGCATCTCAAACCAAACAGATCTCCAATAAATAGAAAAGACTGTGCTACAGGAAGGTGTTAATGAAATGTATTGTCTGATCAGAAGTTCTGCTTCAGCCAACTGGCACCACAACCAAGGCATATCAGTCAGAAAAGTGCCTTTCAGTATCATTGGAGTTCACCCTAGATCCTCGTACCAACTATCATTGCCATACACCATGAAAATACTGGACATAGATGCAAATATTTTACTGCATAGAAACATCTTCACAAGGATACCTGCCACCTCTTTCTCTTCTATCCTGTATATTTTCTACCCATCCATGTTGGGATTAGAACACCTCTACCTCCTTACCTGTATCACTAGACCCTTTACCACCAAGGAAAAAGGATTGCAAAATGAATATACCAGTTTGCCTTTATACTATTTGGATTCTTTACATCCACCACGTGACAACCAAAAATATATTCATTTCACCTGATCTAGGCATGGAATATCATCCTGGGTGTCCCCTCTAAATTTCCCTAGTCTAATTATGTACTTTGATCTTCAGTTTTTCTTGTCTCACAGATCTTCAATTGAATAACTAGAGCTCCTTGCCTTTCCAAGGCAAATAACAGTCAATAAACATGTATTTAGCACTTCCTGTGTGCCAGGCAGTATGTTAAAATCATCCAGTCACTCCCCTAACTTATTTTGTGGATATGGCTCTATTATAGATGGATGCTTTGGAACAGAATAGAATGGAATAAGTATTTTATTAAGCATTACTGTATACTCACACTTATATAGTGCTTACTATTTGCAAGGTACTATGCTAACTGGTTTACAAATATTATTTCACTTGATCTTCACAACAACCTTGGGAGGTATGTGCCATCAGTACCCCCATTTTACACTAGAGGAAACAGACAGAAGTTAATTGATTTGCCCAGCCTCAAACATCTAGGAAGTATGTGGGGCTGGAGGTGAATTCATATTTTTCTAACTTCAGGCCCATTCTGACACCAAGCTGCCTATGAAAATAGTCCAAAGGAGGAAATTGGGCACGAGAGAAAAGGGGCACTCTATGTTCCCTTTCTTTTTTTTCAAATAATAGCTTTTTTATTTTCAAAATACATGCAAAGGTAGTTTTCAACATTTACCCTTGCAAAATCTTGTATTCCAAATTTTTCTCCCTCCCTACACCCCACCCCCTAGACAAGAAGCAATTCAATATATGTTAAACATGTGCAATTCTTCCATACATATTTCCACTGTATGTTCCCTTTTTAAACATCAGTAGTTCTATTTTAATATAAATTTCCATTTTGATGTTAAAAATAAAATCACACTTAACTCTAATGTTTTGCCTTCCTTTAGCATAGTTCTTGTATAAAGACATGGAAAAGAAAAATAGAATATACCCTATCTTGAATCCCCAAGACCAATAACATCATTGGTCAGAAAATTTATTTTACCTCATGTTAAATTCAACATACTGGTCCCAAGGCCAATAACTGATCTTTTGTAAACAGAGAATGATTGTGTTTGTCTGTATGCTATGGGAAAACATATTTGCACATCAAAAAAAAAAAAACATTTATTACGAAGCTACTATTTACTAGGCACTGAACTAAGTGCAGGGAATACAAAAAGAGGCAAAATATAATCCCTGCCCTCAAGGAGCTTACATCTAGTAGCATATAGGTTTTTGTTGTTGCTGTTGGGTTTTTTTTATGAATTGAAGTCTTTTTGTGCATTGATATAGATTCAATTCTTCAAGAAGATCAAAGTGTCTATTAATATGACATACCCTAGAACATCCCCAAAAGCATTTGTAAATGTGTCCCTTTTATATGATAAAAAGCTTTCAGTGGCACATATATTGTCACTGATCTAATATTTAAATAAGTTTAACTATACTGCCTAAATTGGAGACATTAAATTTTTCTATGAATTCTGTAACTTTACTGAAAATTACCTTTCCAGTGATGTCATCTTCCTTAGAGTATGAGTTCACATTTAATTGTTCATTCAGAAAGTTTACTGAGAAATTATGTATATAGTTTGCAAGATACAATAGACACTGTTATTTCTATTTATGTAAAAATATTCAATTCTTATGGCAGTGAGGTGGTATAGTGGATAGAGTGCAAGTCCTCAGTTCAGACATACTCATCTTCTTGAGTTCTAATCCAGTCTCAGACACTTACTAGCTATATTACCTTGGACAAGTCATTTAATCCTGTTTGCTTCAGTTTCCTCATCTGTAAAATGGAGAAGGAAAATGTAAAACCATTTCAGTATCTCTGCCAAGAAAATCCCAAATGTAATCATGAAGAATTGGATGTAACTGAAAACAATTGAACAACAATTTTCTGTGTTACATAGGGCTTTTTGAGCCTTTTCCCTCCTCTCTTATTGATGTCCTTGATTTCTTGATCATATACAATTCTATTTCCTTTTGTTTAATATAGTATTTCATATCACAAATATAAAGAATTTTTACATTCCAGGATAAAGCATTTGACAGGATACTACTTGAAGGGATGAATTCATGCTCCATAATAGCTTTTTCAACTAATAATTTGTTGTTGTTCATATATGGATTTGAAGGAGCTTTCATCATAGCTGGAATGAGGTAAAGTATTTCCTCTCACATATACACACACAGACAAACCTCACTCTATATATCTATATCTCTATCTGTGTGAATATATATCTCTGTAAATATATATACACACACATATATACTGATAACTGTATTTTCAACAAGAAAAATACATCCAAATGTCTGAGAAAATTTTGCTTCTTTTTTATTTGAAATTAGATATATCTTACCTTAGAAATTTTTCAGCACTCCCTTCTAGTTCCTTGAGATCCTTTTCCATTTTTTTTTTTAGAGATTACAATAGATGGCAATAGATGGCAAATCAAAAAGCCTTTCCCCAGAGTGACATATTTAGATTTTTTTAAATTTATTATCTTTTTCACAGTGTTCAAAGAAGGTTTATTTTTCTCATTTTTTTTGAACACCATCTGCCTGGTGATGGCCTTTGCTGCAGTTCCTCATGGTGCCAACTTTCATGGAAGCCCATGCTGTGGTCCACATGCTAGGGATACCTCCTGTCGCAGCTCCTTCAACAGAGCCAAGGCTGGGACTGATCACACATAGATATAATGGTGGAAATCAAATTAGAAAAATCTAATATTCTAATTTGATTTCATGAAATTAAATAGAAATCATGGCTGTAAGTCGTCTTATAATGTCAAAAAAAATATGTGTATGCACTTTTTGTTGTGTTGATATACCTGTAAATACCCCAAAAAGATCTATGCCTAGTTAATTGAAAATTTTATTGTTAATAGGAGATAAGATACAGAAGAATGTAGTTTACATTGACATTACCTAGCATTCAATTAGAGAATTCCTATTGATGTTGAATTAATTTATATAACCAGAAAGTGGGAAATCCCAATATTATTATTAGAAATCTATTTAGGTAACTAGAAATCATACCCATAACCTAAAAAGAATATATACTCAACATCATGCTGAGTAGGCTTTAATTTGTTTTCTATTATTGTAAATAAGGAAATATATCTACTTTTTACCTAATGGAATAAAAAACAACAATGATGATGATAGCATTTAGATAGTGCTTTAAAGTTTGAAAAGTGATTTACAAATATTATATTGTTTGATCCTCATAACAACCCTGGGAGGTAAGAATAAACAAGAAAATATATAAGTAGATTAGAGTTGTATTCTGATATTGCACCAAATCCTACTAAAGAGTTCCTATTGATGCTAAATTGATATAAGTGGCAAGAATGCTGGAAAGTTGGTTTGAGAAAGCAAGGATTGCCATTATAATTCAGGTGTTGTTGCTGAGTGGTTTCAGTCCTATCTGACTCTTTGTGACCCATTTGGGGTTTTCTTGGCAAAGATACTGGAGTGGTTTGCCATGTCCTTCTCTAGCTTATTTTGCAGATAAGGAAATTGATGCAAACAGGGTTAAGTGACTTGTCCAGGATCACACATCTAGTGAGTATCTGAGGCTAGATTTGAACTCAGAAAGACAAATCTTTCTGACTCAAGGACCAGCATTCTTATCCACTGAACCACCAGAAATTGTGTAAGTGTCTGAATGGAATACATTGGGAAAATGCCAAGAAATGTGCTTTAAATTGCTCAATACTGATCAAAATAATTAAAATTATCTAACAAGAAAATGTTATATAATAAGTAGGAATCAAGAAAATAAAGTAGGTGACAGTTCTGATTTGGGATTTATGCAAATGGCAAAATGCTAGAATCCTAGTTATAAAATTTTTTAAGAAATCATGTACTTTACCTAAAAATTATATATTGTCAAAATTCTGGGGGTTTTTCTCTTATAAGTTTCAGTAAATAGCAAGAAGGATCTAATTTCAGCTAATGGAGTAAAATTTGATACTTCAAACATCAGTAAAATACACTGAAATTGCACCATGAGCCAAAAGAGAAGTTCTTTAAATTTTGGATTGAAGTATGTGTATTAAATTACTGGATGTGGAACCAGAAAGATCTGAGTTCAAATACTGCCTCAAATCCATCAAATCCCTATAAGGCAAATTACTTAATCTCTGTTTGCCTCAGTTTTCTCATCTGAAAAATAGGGTTCATAATAGCACCTACTTTTCAAGGGTTTGTGAGGATCAAGTGAGATAATATGTATAAAGAGATTTCCAAACCTTGAAGTGCTCTATAAATGTTAACTATTAATTGCAGTAGGAGTAATGGAAATCTAGCCTGAGTAAATTAATATTCTAATAGAGGCTAGAGCTATAAGATGTTATAGATAAAACCAAGCATAAATTATCAGAACACTATCTGGTTTGCTCCAGTTTGTTTTGTAGTGCTATAAATAGATAAAAATTCTATTTCTAGTTAATGGAGTATAATATTATTAATTGGAAAGAAGATACTTAAATAGAATGCATTCATTGTATTGAAATTGCATTACATGTCATGGAGAGTTTATATTGATTAAGAATTGATTCATATGACTAGAATACTGAAAACTTACCTGGAAAAACCCAATATTAGCAACAGGAATCTAAATAGCTAGTTGGAAATCATGTATAAAACTCAAATAATATATGCTATCTAAAGTTTAAATAGAATGAATTCTTGACATTGAAACAACTCTAATTCAGATAGTGAAAAAGCACCTATTTCTAGGTAATGAAGGGAAATTTCCATAATAGGAAATATTATTGTTGTTCAGGCTTTTCACTTGTGTATGACATTTTGTGAGCCCATTTGGGGTTTTCTTGGCAAAGATACTGGAATGGTTTGTCATTTCCTTCTACAGCTCATTTTATAGATGAGAAACTGATGCAAACAACATTAGGAAACATTAACTAAGCACTAAATTATACCAAATTCTATGGATGCTGGATATATACATACAATGTTATTAGTAGAAACCTAGCTAGAGAATTCTTATCTTCCTATTAGAAAGATAGGAAACTAACCAGAAACCAGATATATGTTAGATAGTATATATTGTCTACCAATTTATAGTTCAGTATATAAAACATTTACTAAGTGCTTACTATGTGACACTATGCTAAGCACTAAGGCTAAGTAAAATAATTCCTGTCCTCAAGGAGGTTACAATCTAATGATGAAAGACCATGCTTAAGGGGGAAATGAGAGAATGAGAGGTAGGGGGAAAGCAATGCATCAGGTAGGAAAGATGATTCAGAAGAGTTCAGTCATGAGTGAAGTGAATTAAAAAGCAGGAAGAAGTGAGTTTGAATCCCCTCAATTACTAACTATAAGAGCCTGCATAAGTCACTTAACCTCTTAGTCTCAGTTTCCTTGTGTATAAAATGGGAATTGATATCATCTACTTAACAGAGTTTGGGAAAGATCAAATAAGATCTAATCTTTGCAAATGTTAAAACACTATATAAACCTAGCTCTTATTTGTTATACATTAACATTATATCAAATTTCACTAGTGCATTTGATTTCAAACTTTTGGTCTCAGGATCCTTTTATACTCTTAAAAATTATTGAGGTTCCTCCCACAAAGAAGTTTAGTTTATGTGGGTTAAATCTATAGATATCTAAGTGGCACAGTGGACAGAGAACACCAGGCTTGAAATCAAGAAGATCTGAATTCAAATATGGCTTCCATCATTTACTAGCTATGTGACCCTGGCCAAGTCATTTAACTCTATTTGCCTCAGTTTCCTCATTTGTAAAATGAACTAGAGAAGGAAGTGGCAAACCAGTCCAGGACCTTTGCCAAGAAAACCCAACTGGAATCATAGAGTCAGACATGTCTAAAATGATTAAACAATAATAAAAATATCTATTGATATTTAGCTAAAAATGAAAACATTTTAGTATTTACAAAAGTAATTTTGACTTTGCTGCCTTCCTGAAAGGATCTCTGAGTATAGTTTGAGCACTTCACTACTGCATTCCAGTTGTTCTTGAAATGACATTAGTGGTTGGAATCTTTGAAACATCAAAGAAATTCAATATTACTAATAGAAAGCATGTAATAATAATGAACTATTTCCATAAGCCCAACTAATTTTTCCCCCTTTTCCTTTTTGTTGTTCTAAATGACTGGGAAGCCTTATTTCTAACTAATAGTTAGATAATTAGGTAGGAATTATGTATTTAAGTGTGATACATTGTCACAAACTCAAATATTTCTCATCACTCAAAAATAGCTAGAAATTTTCATTTCTTGCTAGTTAATATTATCGCTAGTAAAAAGGTTAAGTAATAGTTACATTAAATTCTATTAGAACATTCCAGTGGGTGTAGCTTGCTGTAAATAATTAGAAGTCAATTTTGAAATCTAACTGGAGAACTGCAATATTAACTATGAAGACTACTGGAAATCACATACATAATTTCTGTGTAATCTATTGTCAAGCATCCTATTTTGTTCCCTTTTTAATTGCTCTGAACAACTGAAAAGTTGTATTTCTAGCTAATTAAATGTATTGAGTGAAACTTTATTACAAAGAATCAAGATATTTAAGTGTAATGTAGTTTAATAGAATAATATTGCACCAAGTGTCATTAGAGGATTCCAAGTGGTGCTGAATTAATATAGGTAGCTAGAATACTAAAAGCTTTATTGGAGAAATGAAATATTACTATTAGAAAGCTAGAAAGTGAATTAGAGAGCCCATTTATAACTTAAGTACACTGTATTGTGTCAGTTGAGAACAAACCTCAAAGTCAAAAAAGTTGTTTTTTTTTTGTTGTTTTAGGAAGAATTTTATTAAGTCATAATGCAGAGAAAAAAGGTAGAAAAAGTTCAAATAAGAGTATTAGAACAAGCATCTGGATGACCAACACATAGAAAAGGTCACTTGAAATGTATGTCAGCAGGTAAGTATAAATGTTCAATAAAATTTGGGGGGACCCAAAAGCTATTGAATGAAAAGAGTTTTGGATAGACCCAAAAGCAAGAGAATCTCTGAGGTCAGCATGACCTACAGTTTGGGGTTAGGCTATTTCTAACCAAAAGAGGTAGTTTCAAACAATACATATATATATTTCCTCCACAATTGACATAAGGTCATCTCATTTGCTCTATTTTTTAATTGCTCAATTTTTTTCTATAGTTTCTAACTCTTGCAATGAAATATTTTTAGCTGGAGATAAGAGATAGGAACTGATTCTGTAATTTCACTGATATAGAGAACTCTAAAGTAAGGAGACTGCCTCTATCAATTTCCGTCTTCCTCTTTTCTAAAGCTTGTCATCTTAAAGAATTATGTAGAGCACCAAAAAGTTGTGTGATTAGCCCAGGATCATACAGCCCCTATATGTAATGAGTTGGGATTTTAATATATGTCTTCCTGATTTCATATCTGTAATGTCTATCATGTTTGATAATCATGACCCTAATGTATATAAATTCAGTAAAATTGTAAAATAAATTGTTCCCACTTGTTTTTTGTTGCTGTGAATAACTGTATACATTTGTTTCTATTTATTAAATGAAGCATGATCATTAAGCAACAAGATATTTGAGAAAAAATTAGCTAAGCAATAATATTGCACCAAGTTTCACTAGAATATTCCAACTGATGATAAATTAATATAAATTGCTCAAATATAGGAAACATTTCTGGTAAGATTTAATATTACTATTAGGTGCCTAATAGATACCTAGAAATCACATAAAAACAGTAGTAATAGTAATGTCATTTATGTAGTGCCTTAGTGTATGTAAAGTGCTTTTAAAAATATCTCATTTGATCCTCATACCAACCCTGGATGGTAGGGTACTATCCTAATTGTACAGATAAGGAAACTGAGGAGGTTTTTTTATTGGTATTTTTATTTATAAGTGACTTGTCTGAACTCACAAGGTAAAAGAAATACATTGTCACAAATCTAGCTTGTTTCTATTTATCTTGCATTGTGCTAAATAACTAGAAATCTTTATTTTTAATTAGTAGTTAAAAATTATTACTAGGAAACAAGGTAAGTACAATGTGTACTTAAATGGATGTACAATGAATAAAGCTCCATTAGAGCATTCCAAATGATGTTGGTTGCTGAAAATAGTTGAAATAATGAAAATCTAGATAGTAAAACCAAATATTCCCTAACTAGACTAAGCAGCCTTCTTGATCTAATATATATATATAATTTCAATATAATACATTGTCTAAAGTCCATCTTATTTGCTCCCATTCATTGTGTATTGCTTCAAATAGCTGGGAAACCTAGGTCCAGTTATTAAAAAGGTATATTATTACCTGGTAATGGGACAATTAGATATATAATTAGAGAAATCATATTTTTGAAATCAGGTCTTTCTTTTTAAAAAAATAATAGCCTTTTATTTTTCAATATACATGCAAAAATAGTTTTCATTCACCCTTACAAAACCTTCTGTTTCAAATTTTTCTCTCTCTTTCCCCCCCTCTCCCCTGCTCCCTCCCCAAGACAAGTAATCCAATATAGTTTAAACATGTACAATTCTTCTAAACATATTTCCACATTTATGATACTGCACAAGAAAAAATCATATCAAAAAAAGGAAAATGAGAAAGAAAAAAAAGCAAGCAAACAAACAACAACAACAAGGTGAAAATACTATATTGTCATCCACATTCAGTCCTTATAGTCCTCTATCTGGATGCAGATGGTTCTCTCCATCACAAATCTATTGGAATTGCCATGAATCACTCCATTATTAAAGAAAGAGCAAAGTCCATCACAACTGATCATCACATAATCTTGTTGTGTAGAGTGTTCTCTTGGTTCTATACACTTCACTTAGCATCAGTTCATGTAAGTCTTTCCAGGTTTTTCTGAAATCATTCTACTGATTGTTTCTTATAGAACAATAATATTCTATTACATTCACATGCCATAACTTATTTAGCCATTTCCCAACTGATGGGCATCTATTCAGTTTCCAATTCCTTGCCACTACAAAAAGAGCTGCTATAAACATTTTTGTTTTTTCCCTCTTTTGTGATCTCTTTGGGATATACACCCAGTAGAGACACTGCTGGATCAAAGGATATGCATCGTTTTATAGTGCTTTGGGCATAGTTCCAAATTGCTTTCCCTTTCCTTCTTTTTTTACTTACATACCAACATGGAAGAGGGGACAGAGACAGAGACAAAAAGAAAAAAAAGAAAGAGGAGGAGGTGGGGATAGAGAAGAAAGAGAAGAAGAAAAATTATAAAGGGAATAAATACAAAGCAATTAAATTTGAGGTCTTTTTAGAAAGAAGGAAACAAGTTTTGTTAGGGGGAAATGAAGTAAGGATTCATGTAAAAGGTAGTGTTTGGTTATATCTTGAAAGAAGATAGGGATTCTCAGAAGCAGAAATGGGAAGAGAGTACATTCCAGAAATTGGGAAAAATCAATTCAAAAGGATGGAGGTGGAAGATAGAGTGTTATGCGTGAGAAACAGAGAAAGCCTGTTCTGGCTTGACCCCAGAACAAGGACCCACTAAGTGGGAGATAATACCAGAGTTACAGAAGGAAATACTTCCTAACAATGTAATTCAGAAGTAAAATGAATTGCTTCAGGAGGTGAGTGTTGTGGGAGGAATTCTTTTGTAATTAAATCTTTTTATTTTCAAAACATGTGCATAGATAATTTTCAAAATTCACCCTTGTAAAATCTTGTGTTCCAAATTTTTTTCTCCCTTCCTTCCCCCCACTCCCTCCCCTAGAAGGCTAGTAATCTGATACATGCTAAATATGTGCAATTCTTCTATACATATTTCCACAATTATCATGCTGCACACAAAAAAAACAGATTAAAAAGGAAAAAAATGAGAAAAAACAAAATGCAAGCAAAATACAACAAAAAGTGAAAATGCTATGTTGTGATCCACATTCAGTTCCCACAGTACTCTCTCTAGATGCAGATGGCTTTCTTTATCCCAAGACCATTGGAACTAGCCTGAATCACCTCATTGCTGAAAAGGGCTACATCTGTCAGAATTGATCATCCTATAATCTTGCTGTTGCTGTGTATAATGTTCTCTTGGTTCTACTCACTTGACTCAGCATCAGAAAGTCTCTCCAAGCCTTTCTGAAATCATCCTGCTGATCATTTCTTATAGAACAATAATATCTCATAATATATAGAGAGAATTGTCTCATATTTGTAAGAATACAAGCCACTCTCCAATCGATAATTGGTCAAAGGATATGAACACACAATTTTCAGATGATGAAATTAAAATTATTTCTTGTCATATGAAAAGATGCTCCAAATCACTATTGATGAGAGAAATGCAAATTAAGACAACTCTGAGATACCACTGCACACCTGTCAGATTGGCTAAAATGACAGGAAAAGATAAGGATGAATGTTGGAGGGGATGTGGGAAAACTGGGACACTGATACATTATTGGTGGAACTGTGAACAGATCCAGCTATTCTGGAGAGCAATTTAGAACTAAGCTCAAAAAGTTATCAAACTGTGCATACCCTTTGACCCAGCAGTGTTTCTATTGGGTCTATATCCCAAAGAGATCTTAAAGGAAGGAAAGGGTCCCACATGTGCAAAAATGTTTGTAGCAGTCCTTTTTATAATGGCTAGAAACTGGAAACTAAGTGGATGCCCATCAGTGGGAGAATGGCTGAATAAGTTATGGTTTATGAATGTCATGGAATATTATTGTTCTATAAGCAGAATGATTTCAGAGAGGCCTGGAGAGACTTGCATGAACTGATGCTGAGTGAAATCAGCAGCACCAGGAAAGCATTGTACAAGGCAACAACAAGCCTATATGATGATCAATTCTGATGGACATGGCTCTCTTCAACAATGAAATGTTTCAAACCAGTTCCAGCTGTTCAGTGATGAAGAAAGCCACATATACTCAGGGAGAGGCCTGTCGGATCTGAATGTGGACCACAACATAGCATTTTCACACTCTCTATTGATGTTTGCTTGCACCTTCTCAGGTTTCTTTTTTTTTCCTGTACAGCAAGATAACTGTATAAATATATATACACATATTTGATCTTTCAAATATTTTAACATAATCAACATGTATTAGACTTCCTGCCATCTAGGGGAGAGGGTGGGAGGTAGGAGGGAAAAATTTGTAACAGAAAGCTTTGCAAGGGTCAGTGTTGAAAAATTATCCATGCACATGTTTTGCAAATAAAAAGCTTTAATAAAAAATATACAAAATTTTTTAAAATCCCATAACATTCATATACCATAACTTATTCAGCCATTCTCCAACTGATGGGCATTCACTCAGTTTCTAGTCCCTTGCCATTACAAAAAGAGCTGCTATAAATACTTTTAAATACGTGGGTCCTTTTTCCTTTTTATGTTTTTGGGATACAGGCCCAGTAGAGGCACTGTTGGATCACAGAGTATGCACAGTTTGATAGCCCTTTCGACATAGTTCCATATTGCTCTCAGAATGGTTGGATCAGTTCACAACTCCACCAATAATGTATTAGTATCTCAGTTTTTCCACATCCTCCCCCAACAATCATCATTATCTTTCCTTGTCATCTTAGCCAATCTGAGAGATGTGTAGTGATGCTTCAGAGTTATCTTAATTTGCATTTCTCTGATCAATAGTGGTTTAAATCATTTTTTCATATGATTAGAAATGGTTTTAATTTCTTCATCTGAAAATTGTCAGTTCATATCCTTTGACCATTTATCAATTGGAAAATGTCTTGCATTCTTATAAATTTGAATCATTTCTCTATGTATTTTACTAATGAGGCCTTTATCAGAACCCTTGTATGTAAAATTTTTTCTCGGTTTACTGCTTCCCTTCTAATCTTATCTGTATTGGTTTTGTTTATACAGAAACTTTTTAACTTAATATAATCAGAATTATCCATTTTGCATTCCATAATGAACTCTAGTTCTTCTTTAGCCACAAATTCCTTCCTATAGAAGAAATTCTTATTCAAATACACACAGGTATCTTTATGAGATCCCTTCCAGCTCTGAATTTCTATGACCATCTCAAGAATATAGTTTGACTCTAATATACACACCCTAATATTAAATCTGAAGTGCTAGACTTAAGATCATTCCAGGATAGCTTTATTTATCATGTCTCTCAGTCAACATGGGAAGGAGTCACACTATTGCTGATAAGACAGTGCAAGTATAATTTTAGTGCCAGTTGGTGGCCTGAATGAACTAGGAAAAGCTTGGAAACAAGCCATTTTACCTGCATCCCATGAATGGAGTTAGTTCTTCAATATACTTTTACGACCACTTCTAAGTCTAACAGGAAAAGACACACTGTCTATTGACTCTAAGCCCTCCCTTCTCTATTTATATTACTGTTGCATTTATCAGTTTGCTCATTTGTAAAATTTGGATTCAGTGACTCTGAGGTCCTTTCCAGTTCTAGATCTATGATACTATATCTTTTATTTACACGTCTTTACACAGCTCCTTGGGCTTTTTTTACTTCTTTGAATCTTTGCATGCTGATCTTTGTGCATAACCACTTAGTAAAAACAAACACTGAGAGATGAAATAAGGGATACTATATCTGACTCCATTTCTAAAATGTTAATTGGTAAAAAGTCCTGCCTGCTTGGGTATGTTTTGAAGAACCAAGACAGAGATGCAAGGACAGGATAGAGAAAGTCACAGATTGTATCTTATTTCTTAGAAAAATAGATATTTATTCACATAGGTATACTGTGCTAAGCCTAAGAATACAAAGAATACAAAAAGAATACAAAAATGAAAAATCATTCTACTCTCAAAAATTTTATAATCTAGTAGAGGGATCAGCATACTATAGCCAACAAACCAAATTTGCCTGCTTTTGAACATCTCAAGAGCTAAGAATTGTGGATTTGGTAGTCTGCTACCTCCAATATAGTAGAAAGATTAAAACACATATACAAATAACCATGAAGGCAGTTCTTTAAGAGTATAAATTCTTGAGCATTTGCCAATAGGTATCATACAGGGGCTTTCTCATTAGAATTTTCCAATGGCAGCAAAATCTCAGATCAAGTCTAAAACATATTAAAGAGATCTAAACTATATCTTTGAGTGCCCTCTCTGTTCCAAATATACGGTCCTGTCTTCCTAAAATTCCATTGCTCTGCTTGGTTCCTCTTCCCACATCTTTTAGTGCATGGGATGTTCAGGAAGGACAAGCACCTCTAGTGTGAGGGCATGCTAAGCCCTTTTCAAGACTGTGTATCTGTCTTTGGTGTTCATCTTTCATCCAAATCTCATCTGTGGCTCCAAAAAGCCATGTCATATACAGCTGCTACATAAACACAGTCCCTTAGGGATAGTAAGTTTTGGAGAGTGAGGCACATGAGATTGTATTAAAATGTCCCTGGAAATTAAAACCATTTTGCAGACAGGCTAAGTCAGGTTGAGGGTAATCAATAGACCTCAAACCTGCCAAAGAATTAGGGGGATGTCTACTCCAAGCAAGTGAAGACTTCCTCTGGAGGAATGGGCAGATGAGAACAATTTATTCCAACAGCCATGGAGTTTGCTGAAGCAGGCACTGTGGAATACTTAAAGTCTGATCAGACATCAAAGATGCCACGGTCATCCAATGCATCCTGGGCTGCTGCTAGTCATCCTAACTTTTGTCTTACCAGTTATAAGACTCTGGAAGAGAAAGAGTAAAATTGAGAGCTTTGCACAAATCTGCCTCATTAAATCCAATTCACTGGTAAGTCATCACTCCATGTCATTGGTCCTCTTTGAAAATGAAGGCTGCTGAGCAACTAGGTAGCTTAGTGGATAGAGTGCCCACCCTGGAGTTGGTAGGACCTGAGTTCAAATGTGACCTCTGACATTTGACACTTCTAGCTGTTATGTCCCTGGGCAAGTCACTTAATCCAATTGCTTCACACACACACAAACACACACACACACACACACTAAAAAAGAAGAAGAAAAAGAAAACATCCATCAGTTGAGGAATGGCTGAATAAGTTATGGTATATGAATGTAATGGGATATTATTGTTCTATTAAAAAATGATGAACAAGCTGACTTTAAAGAGTCTTGGAAAGATTTACATGAACTGATGCTGAGCAAAACAAGCAGAACCAAGAATATGTTGTATTCCTGTAAAGCAAGGATGTGTGATGATCAACTATGAAAGACTTTGTTCTTCTGAAGTTCAATAATCCAAGGCAATTCCAATAAACTCTGGATAGAAAATGTCATCTGCATTCAGAAAGATTGAATGTAAATTAACACATTATATTTACTTTTTTTTTCTCTTCTGGTTCTTCCTTTTGTTCTGATTTTCTCTCTCAGCATGATTCATAAAGAAATGCATATTAAAGATTAATGTACACATATAACCAGAAAAAAGAAAACAATTTTAAAAAAGGAAAACAAAGGATGAACAACAACAATCCTTCACTGTAAATGGAAAAAGAACCTGGATTCAAATTCCAGCTTTGACACTAAGAAGCTGTATAAAATCACTTCTCTCCAGGCCCTTGCTTTCTCATTTTATGAGCTAATATTTGATGGCATTTTATGACTTCACTCTACTTATTACCTTAATTCTATCCTAGTACTCTGATTCCAATCTCCAAACATCTCTGATGGAGGAAAGGCAAGCCAAATTTTGAGCCAATTTGTTCTTCTGATCCATTTGCCACAAATCTATCAATATTTCTGTCAACTTACTATCATTATCATGCCCCAAACAGTGGCCTAATTTCTTTTCTCACCATGGCATAGACTCTACTTTGCCTTAAACCAATTTGCTAACTTGTGTGATGGGTGAAAGATGAGAGTGAGAAAATAAAGGTTCAGTCTCCTGAAACATATTGATTTATTACATAATGCCAATTGGCTAACAAACCTAGACCTCAAATACATGGGGTAACAAATTTTTATACATTGAAAATAATTCATCAAATAAAGTCAATTAAAAGGAAATATTATAACATTAAGTAATATGATTTTTTTTGCTTTTTTGTTTTGTTTTTGCTGAAGAAATTGGGGTTAAGTGACTTATCCAAGGTTACACAGCTAGGAAGTGCAGGTCCTCCTGATTTCAGGGCTGGTGCTCTATCCACTGCATCAGCTAGCTGCCCCTCTGATTTTTTTTTTTTAATTGGAGGAAAGACTAGGAATTTTCTAAATTGGGAGGTGAAGAGTTATCAGGTGCAATTCCCTGAATTCAGAAGAGATGTCCCACTCCCTTCAAGTGTCTGTGAACAATCAAAAAAACATGAAAACAATAATTGAATGATAAGTATGGGCCAGTTTTCAGACAAGACATATGTATTGCTTGAAATATAAAACTATTTTTGCAACAACATTTGGATCTAACTGGGTTTCTTGTCAGCATAATCTAGGTCCATAGTTAAGGGTTTCTAAACAGCAGATAAAGATAGTCCACCTTCCAGCCATGCAGGGCTGGGTTTAAACAATGCAGTAAGATCTTTCTCCCAATTCCCACCATTGAATAAAGTTTTCTCACAAAAGAGAATATTGACTAGACCCATAATGGAATAGAAATGGACCTGGACTAGCTCCAGAACTGAGTCATAACATGGAGTCAGTGTGGTTCATTCACTTTTACAATTAACGGCCTTCTGTTCTAATCCCCTCAATTTCCTAAGTGAGAACAAGCAAAAGGACTATTGAAGTTATCACATGAAGAAGGCTGAGTCATAATGACACCGAGAGCCCTGCTGGGCTCAGCTCTTTGATATCTGGGAATTAAAATTGGAAAATAGCACTTCTTAAACTTGACTTGCTTTCTTGAATTCACTTCTTAGAGATTAATCCTTCCACCTTATCTCTTCTTATCCTATCTCCCCCTTAACCCTTTGCCTTTTTCCCCTTCTTTTCCTATTCTATTTCATACCTCTTTTTTTTTATATCCTTGTATTTGTCCTTCTACTCCCCATCTTCTTTCCTTCCTTCTTCATTTTGTATTCCAGCATATGCTTTCCTCCAGCCTCTGTTAATCCTTTGCTAGACAGGATTTTTAAAAATTATTTTATATGCTTGATTCTGGTCATGTAAACACATTTATGAGGCAGGTAGGTGGTACAGTGGATAGAACACTGGGCCTGGAATCAGGGAGATTCATTTTCATGAATTCAAATCCAGCCTCCAAAACATACTAACTGTGTGATGCAAGTCACTTAATCCTGTTTGCCTCAATTCTTTATCTGTAAAAAGGAGCTGGAGAAGGAAATGGCAAACTGCGCTAATATTTTTGCTAAGAAAACCCCCCCAAAATGGGGTCATGAAGAGTTGGACACAAGTGAAACAACTCAACAACAACAGACCCATTTATGCTATGTTAAATATGTATTTTTAATTCTTTCTGATGTTAATGTATATAACATACTTTCAGATTTATCATTATCATATTGATTTATTATCAATAAATTTCATTTATTGATAATATTATCCACATGATATCATTGTTCCTCTTGGAATTTAACCATCCCACTTCTTACATAAGTCTGGTGATTTATGTGTCAGGTCATAGATGTTGATAACCTATTTTCAGTGACTTGAAATTGTTTCATTCTGAGACTTTGTCATGGTCAGACTTTTTTTTCTTTTGCTCTTTTCTTTTTTTCAAGTATAAAAACTCTTTTTCTTTTTCACTTCCATTTTAAAAAGAACAAAATACAATAAAACCATAGATACAAATATGCATGACCCAGCAAAAAAAAAGATTTCCACACTGTATATACCTCAAAATAAATCATGGTCAGATTTGGAGGGAATTGGATTATATTATCTCTAAGGGTTTTTCTTACTAAAAACATTGACTCATCACTAATTTAGGGACCAGGGCATGGAGAATCTAACTAGTAAAGAAACTAATTTTTAGGTTAAGGGCCAAGTAAATCTTGAGACTCTGAAGAAGTAGCTATAAAAATGGTATTCTAGTCAGCTTGTTCTTCATATAAATGTTTAATCACTTCAGTATCAAGAGGACTTGTGATCCATTCCTTCCTTACAAGTTATATTACACTTCAAAATCAGAATAGTCCTTTTTGAGTAACCATGAGTGCCTGGTATTCTTCTGGGATTTGGACAGAATTTAAAGGTAAATGAGGCAGTCTCTGCTCTCTAGGAACTTAAAAAAAGATGACACCATTTAGACAACATAGCAACAAAATGCCCACAGGACCATCATTCCTCCCACCTTCAACTGAGTCATCACAAGATCTGCTAATTAGCCCTTTGCCTTCTATGCCCACAACTAGTTTGGTCTCATTTAATTTTGCATTAGTTAATTCTGCAACCAACTTTTCAATGACAGTTAACAGCAGCCAGGGAATGGTGAAGCAGCTGATGTTGTATCTTCTCGTTTCCTCTCATGAAGAATAGACCTGAGTCCATGGAACCTCTGGATTTATCCCATTTGTGGGATCCATCCCTCATATCCCATAGTTCCTGCACTATCAATAATGGGGACTGGGGGTAGGATACCATGGTAATCAGAGTGCCCCATCCTTCTCTCTTTTGCCATTGCCCTTCTTCTTAGCAAGTCATTGCTTGCTAAGCAATTTGATGAGCCCCTCATCAAATTCTACTATGTCAAATGTTCCAAGCTAGGGGCAGATTAGTTCCAAGTATTGTGCCAATATTTGGTAAAATTCAGACAACAAGGAGATGGCATAAAAATAAACAAAAAAGTCCTCTTTGGCTAAATGAGAACAGCAAGAACATATAAAGTTACTTAGTATGGGCATAGAATGCACTGTTGAGGGCAGCTCTCCAGGTCTTCCAATTCTCTAAAGGCATCTTCTCAGATTGGTCTCAGCAACAACAACAACAATAGCTAACATTTATATAGCATCTATTTTGTGCCAAGCATTGAGCTAAGTACATTCCAAATATTATTTCATTTGATCCTTACAACAATTCTGGGATGTAGGAACTATATTATCTCCACTCTACAGATAATTGGGTCATAAGAAATGACAAATATGAAATACTAAAAGAAATTTGGGAAGACTTATATGAGCTGATATAAAGCAAGCTAAACAGAACCAACAGAACAGTTCACATGATGGCCACAATAACGTAAAGCAGCAATTTCAAATGTGTTTTGCTCACATGATGCAGGTAAGTGATTCAGCAGATAAAATGATTAAACTTGGACTTGAAAGATCCTAGTTCAAATCTTACCTCAGAAACATACAAGTCACTAATTTCTCTTAGCCTCAGTTTTCTCATCTTTAAAATAAAGATAATAATAGCACCTATATCATAGATCTTTGTGAGGATCAAATAAGATAATCTATGTAAAATATCATATAAGTGATAGCTATTATTAATCATAGCATAATAGCATTTTCTATGAAAACAATAACACATTGACTGTTTAAGTTGGCAATAAAGAAGGGCTCCAAGCAGTAGAATCTCACACTCAGTACCAGAGACTTGGGATTCCTACACCTGTATTTCTCCTCCTTCATCCCCTCATCCTTTTTTTTCCCCTTAACCTCTCCCAGACTTACAGCAGCAGAGGCAGCTTCATACCTCCACCCATAGAACCACTATTATGACTCTCTCAACACCCAGCCAGGAAGAAAAGAGAGAACAAAATGGAGCTGGAAATGCAGCTGGAGGATGCAGAAGTCTTGAGTCATAGGGAAAAGTTTCTCAGGGTAATTTCTGAAATCCATTAGTATAAAGGAAAATAATCTCAAAATCTTTCAGAACTCTTGACTCTGATCAACAAAGTTCTCAGTAATGACATTAAAAGGCTGATGATGAAACACGTCTCCTGCTTCTTAGTGATAGACTAGGAATGCAAATTTAGATATTTTCAGACATGGCCAGTGAGGATTTATTCTCATTAATTTTTTTAACATAAAAGGATTTTGAAGTAGGAAGGAAGGAATTAGTATGTGGCACTAAAGATGAAGGAAACAGGAAAGATCAATAAAGTACATTATTACTTCTCAGTTACTTATTCAGCTAAGACATTGTCTTACTTTCAAACTTTTCTGTTTGTTTTTACTTAGTTTGGTTTTTGTTGTTCTTTTGTTTTTTAGTTGTGATCCCAGTTGGACAAAGGTACTAGAGTGGTTTACCATTTTCTTCTCCAGTTCATTTTACAGATAAGGAAACTGAAGGAAACAGCGTTAAATGACTTGCCCAGAGACACACAGTTAATACGTGTCTGAGGCTAGATTTGAACTCAGGGCTTCTTGAGTCCAGACCTGATGCTGTCTTCACTATGCCATTTAATTGCCTTTCAATCTGGTTATCAAATCCTTGTTTACTTTTTTTCCAAAATCTCTCTAATATTCTCTGAGCTGATAATGGATTTGAACATCATAATATGATTTGTTTGGCAATATTGGTTATTTGGAATTCAGCCTCTTGCTGATTAGCACGTTTCTCTTAAGTAGGTGCCTAGGTGAATCATGAACCCAGGTCACAATTGCAGCATAGAAACAGCAGGTGGTGCTAGTGAGCAGCACAGCTCAACATTTTTCCTTTAATCTCTTGCCTCCTGGGAAAGTGGCAAAAATAGTAGCCATAAGTACAAAAAGGAAAATGTGCTTACTCATGCTTGCTTCTTTCCTCACTGCTCATAACTTATTTCTAGAAATATATAAACCCAAAATTCATATGCGAGGGCCTCTATGGTCTAGCAAACTTCCCTTAATTTGTCGGAATAGGTTCAAGCCCCCAGATCAGTTCCCACTGACCAAACTTTACTCTCCCTATAGTGGAAAGCATTACCTCGTTTATCCTCTCCGTAATATTTATAATCTTTAAATAACAAGCACCGATAAAACAGCATTTCTGCAGACCAGTAAGGTTCACTGGTAAATAAATAAGATCACAACTGGAAAGCAACAGATACAAAATAGAACCCACTTTATCTAGCTAACTGGAAGAAGGAAAAGAGACTTTGCTGAATACTAAAAAAAGGTCTCTGATAAGTTTCTTCTTCCTGCTTGTATGTAATGGTTCATAAATAAGTTTAAATACATTATTCCATTTAATCCTCACAACACTAAAATGTTATTTTCATTTTACACATGAGTAAACTAAAGTTAGGAATAATTAGATAGCTCAGAGAGTATGCTGGAGTCAGCTCTAACCAGCCTATTGTTCAATGTGAGTATTTGTGTCCCAGAAAAAGACCATGGCTATAAATAAGAGATTGATCTATTGTTGTGGATAATTTACTAGAAACAACCTTGTATTGCTCTTTAAATACTATTTGGGTTCAGCAGAAGTGCAGCAGAAGGCTGTGGAAATGAGGTCATCTCTAGACTGGAGACTTGGTGACTGGAGGCTAATAATGGAAGAGGAAGAGAAACAAAAACAAGAAAGTAAAGAAGGAGAAGGAGAATTTAGTGCTTTAAGGTTTGCAAAGTGCTTTTTACCTGTTGTCTCATTTAAGCCTCACAATAACAACATAGACAAACATATCACAACATAAATGCTGTCAAAAGCATTTAATCAGAACAAAAAAGGAAAAACATTAGATATGTTCTCAACAAATATTTCCCAAACTAAAATATTTTCATTTTTCTCTTCCTCAGTATAATCCAGAAAGGAAGTTCCTCTTTATACTGGTTCTCACTTGCAAACTGAGCAAAGTAGCATAATGCTTTGACAACAACCCTAATACTTATAGTTTTTAGTAAATACTCTACTATATTAAGTTTGAACTGAATAGAAACAGGAAAAAACAATTACTCCAGCACTCTTGGAAAGGCTAACCACCAACAAGAGGAGTGAAGGCATGACCGCTTTAACCTGCTGAAAATTCAGTTCTAGTTTCTTTCTAAGCCTAGATATGTCCTCTCAGACTACATACTTAACATAACTCACTTAAAGTCAAGAAAGAACAAACACACAAGAAGAAAAGGCAACCAGG